>CM065589.1:6098747-6228747 GCA_033119425.1 Bufotes viridis | reverse complement strand
TATCGCTACGTCTCAAGTCCAAACTATTAAACAAAATCCTCTTTTAAGCGGTGAACGCCGTAAAAGAAAAGAAAAACTGCACAATTCGCCATTTTATTTTAGTCGCCTTGTCCCCCCAAAAAAGGGATCGGAATGTTGTATTATTGGCCAGACGTTCCATAAAATGAGGAATGCACGCGGATTTTTTCGTCATTTTTTTTTTTTTGCGTGGTATCGAATGGTATCGAGTATCGCAATACTTTTTTATGGTATCGATACCGAATCAAAATTTTGTTACCGAAACAACTCTACTCTGTAGTATATATAATAGTATACTGTCCTCTGTAGGGTAAGCACAGTTTACTGTCCCTTGTAGTATATAGTTGTGTTCAAAATGATTCAACCCCCAATGCTGTAAAGGGTTTTAGGGAATTTAGTGCACATTTGTAATTGTGTTCAGAATGAAATCTTACAAGGACTTTTTAAAGAACCAAATGCAACTAAAATGACATCAATTGTTTTTGTAATACAGCATTAAATGTTTTTTTTGTGATTTCTTCATTGACACAATTATTCAACCCCTTAAAGACGACCGCTCTTAAGAACAGAGGTTCATTCAAGTGTTTTCAATCAGGTATTGAAAACACCTATTGGATGTCAAGGAGCAGCAATCAAGCAGAATAAGCCCCAATTAGGCCGATGTAACATGACTGTGATACTCGGCTCCTTCTAGACATTTACTGGTGGGTTTACAGACATGGTGAAGTCAAGAGAATGGTCCAGGAAGACAAGAGAAGAGGTGATTTCTCTTCACAGGAAGGGCAATGGCTATAAGAAGATTGCAAAGATGTTACACATACCAAGAGACACCATAGGAAGCATCATTCGCAAATTCAAGGCAAAGGGCACTGTTGAAACGCTACCTGGTCGTGGCAGAAAGAAGATGCTGACTTCGACTGCTGTGCACTACCTGGAGCGCAAAGTGGAGAAAAGTCCCCATGTGACTGCTGAGGAACTGAAAAAAGATTTGTCAGATGCGGGTACTGAAGTTTCAGCTCAGACAATAAGGCGCACACTGCGTAATGAAGGCCTCCATGCCAGAACTCCCAGGCGCACCCCCTTGCTGTCTCCAAAGAATAAGAAGAGTCGACTGCAGTATGCCAAAAGTCATGTGGACAAACCACAAAAGTTTTGGGATAGTGTTCTGTGGACGGATGAAACAAAATTAGAACTGTTTGGGCCCATGGATCAACGCTATGTTTGGAGGAGGAAGAACAAGGTCTATGAAGAAAAGAACACCTTGCCTACTGTGAAGCATGGCGGGGGGTCAATCATGCTTTGGGGCTGTTTTGCTTCTACAGGTACAGGGAAGCTTCAGCGTGTGCAAGGTACCATGAATTCTCTTCAGTACCAGGAGATATTGGATGAAAATGTGATGCAGTCAGTCACAAACCTGAGGCTTGGGAGACGTTGGACCTTTCAAAAGGACAATGATCCCAAGCATACCTCCAAGTCCACTAGAGCATGGCTGCAGATTAAAGGCTGGAACATTGTGAAGTGGCCATCGCAGTCACCAGACTTACATCCGATTGAGAACCTCTGGTGGGACTTAAAGAAAGCAGTTGCAGCGCGCAAGCCTAAGAATGTGACTGAACTGGAGGCTTTTGCCCATGAAGAATGGGCGAAGATACCCGTAGATCGCTGCAAGACACTTGTGTCAAGCTATGCTTCACGTGTAAAAGCTGTTATACCTGGAAAAGGATGTTGTACTAAGTACTAAGATTGAATGTCACTTGGGGGTTGAATAAAACTGATAATGATGTGAGCACAGAAAAGACATTTGTGGTTATTTCATTATAAATGTTATGTTATATTTGTCTGACTTACAAGGGCCTCTTTGATTTATTGTACACAAGATGACTGAAATGATCAAAATCAATGTCAAACTGGACAAAACACTCAATTTCAGTGGGGGTTGAATAATTTTGAACACAACTGTATATAATAGTATACTGTCCTCTGTAGGGTAAGCACAGTTTACTGTCCTCTATAGTATATACAGTATACTGTCCTTTGTAGTATATATAATAGTATACTGTCCTCTGTAGGGTATGCACAGTTTACTGTCCTCAGTAGTATATACAGTATACTGTCCTCTGTAGTGTATACAGTATACTGTTATCTGTAGTATATGTACAGTATACTGAACTCTGTAGTATATATATATATACAGTATACTGTCCTCTGTAGTATATGTACAGTATACTGACCTCTGTAGTATATATATATATATATACAGTATACTGTCCTCTGTAGGGTATGCACAGTTTACTGTCCTCTGTAGTATATACAGTATACTGTCCTTTGTAGTATATATAATAATATACTGTCCTCTGTAGTATATACAGTATACTGTCCTTTGTAGTATATATAATAGTATACTGTCCTCTGTAGTATATACAGTATACTGTCCTTTGTAGTATATATACTGTAGTAGTATAATGTCTTCTGTAGTATATACAGTATACTGTCCTTTGTAGTATATATAATAGTATACTGTCCTCTGTAGGGTAAGCACAGTTTACTGTCCTCTGTAGTATATACAGTATACTGTCCTTTGTAGTATATATAGTAGTATAATGTCTTCTGTAGTATATATTGTAGGGATCATCTCTTATTCAGGGGTCATTCTTGCAGACTTCGCCACCGACACCAGATTGAAGTCCAAACGATGCTTTATTTTCATATACAAAACAGCAACCAAAACATAAATCCTCGGCCGTCTGGCCACTGACTAACAGTCTTTCCCTCTCTATCGGGATCTGGGTCTACCACCCAGCTCCCCAAAACACATCACCAGTGCTTACCCTACACACAGGGTTAGAGGGTCCCGACTCTCACAGGCCTCGACACAGCCTGCTCCTTTCCCAGACTGGGAGCCCCACCCAAGTCCAACAAGAGGATTAAATAGCATCCCTGGACATGAGCATTGTCCAAAATCCAGGACTGGAGCAGAGGGAACAGGCACCCACCCAGCACGTTCCCAGTAAAATCCCGCCCCATACTAGCTGGAGCCAGCTAAGCTAATTATCTTGGTGTCCACCAACTAACTTAGTGGTCACCTAAATCTAGGGCCTTTACTCCACCAAGGCTGGGTCCCTTGGTGACACGCTCCTGGTGCAAACAACACCCCTTTTCCATGCTTTCCCGGGACTTTACTGCATCCATTACTATTCACATTGCCACAATATATATAATAGTATACTGTCCTCTGTAGTATACATATACAGTATACTGTCCTCTGTAGTGTATACATAGTAAACTGTCCTCTGTAGTGTGTGTGTGTGTATATATTGTGGGGAGTCGCTCTGGTAGATAGCAGTGCGGGTGCAGTATAGAGGCAAAACAGGGAGTCCAGATAGTGCAATAAACAGTGTTTTATTCACACTTGCACAAAATAAAACAGTCTCTTGGTGTTAATTCACACACATAAGAAATCAAGCGGAAAAACAAGACAGTCCAAAACAGGCTCCAGTCACCTGGGAGGTTTTTAGATGCAGGTTCACACCTGGCTGTCAGTCCAGCCGTAAGACAGTCGCCGTCAGGCTTCCAGGTCGTCTGCACTCCTCCTTGCTGGGCTCTTGCTTCCAGCCCAGAGAACTTCCAAACACAAGTGAAACAGTCTAACAGCAGCTCCAGGACAATCACACCCTCCACACCCAGCTGCTGGCTGTGTTATAAAGGCCCTGGAAAACCCGGCCTGGACCGTGGGGAGTAGGCACCCACCCAACTCTTTGCCTACTCCCAGTAAGAGCCGGCCCGGATTGGCTTTGCAGCCAAACTAAATAGCAAGGTGTCAAGCAGCACTAGCTGCTGCTGACACACCAAAAATCCGGCTCTTACCTCACCGAGGCCAGGAACCTCGGTGACACGTACCTCCCATCGACCACAGTACCTTGCACCTTACCACATACCCCCCTTTGTTCAACCCTGAGGGGTGAACACATGTGAGGCAGTAGACGCGGGACAGGGCATCTGCGTTACCCTGCAAGCGGCCTGCCCTGTGTTCCACGGAGAACTTGAAGTTCTGCAGGGATAGGAACCACCTGGTGACCCGAGCATTCCTCTCCTTTGCCTGGCTCATCCACTTGAGAGGGGAATGGTCGGTCACCAGACGGAACCTCCTCCCTAACAGGTAGTAGCGGAGAGATTCGAGTGCCCACTTGATAGCCAGGCACTCCCTCTCCACTATGCTATACCTGGTCTCGGCGGGACTGAGCTTACGGCTCAGGAAGACAACGGGATGTTCTTCCCTTTGACCTCCTGAGACAGTACAGCACCGAGGCCTACCTCTGAGGCATCCGTCTGTACTATGAATTCCCTGTTGAAGTCGGGTGTCACCAAAACCGGGGACCCACACAGGGCCGACTTCAATGCAGAGAAAGCCTCTTCTGCCTTCTCACTCCAGTGAACCTTTCCGGACTTTCGTCCCTTCAATAGGTCTGTCAATGGTGCTGCTATCGTGGCAAAGTGGGGCACAAACCTCATGTAGTACCCTACAATCCCCAGGAACGATTTTACCTGCCTGGTAGTGACCGGTCGGGGCCAGTTACGTATGGCTTCTACTTTAGTTACCTGCGGCTTGATGACTCCCGCCCAATAACATATCCCAGGTATTTGGTCTCTTCCAACCCAATCGCACACTTCTTTGGATTGGCGGTTAGTCCAGCTTTCCTCAGGGCATCCACTACCGCCTGCACTTTGGGCAAATGGCTTTCCCAGTCGGTGCTGTGGATGATTACATCATCTAAGTAGGCCGAGCGCACCGACGATGAGGTCGCAGTACAATATCCATTAACCTTTGGAAGGTGGCGGGGCGCCATGCAGGCCAAAGGGTAACACCTTGTAATGATACAGTCCCTGCGGGGTAACAAAGCGTTTTTTCCTTGGCCGCCTCCGTTAAGGGTACCTGCCAGTATCCTTTAGTGAGGTCTAGCACAGAAAAATAACGGGCTTGCCCTAAATTCTCAACAAGCTCGTCTACCCGGGGCATGGGATACGCATCGAACTTGGACACTTCATTTAATTTGCGAAAATCGTTGCAGAACTGCAACGTCCCATCCGGCTTGGGTATTACAACTATGGGACTGGCCCACTCACTTTTCGACTCCTCAATGACATCAAGCTTCAACATTAACTGCACTTCCTCCGCGATGGCCCGTCGCCGAGCCTCGGGTACCCGGTAGGGTTTTAACCGGATCTTGGCCTGAGGCTCAGTGACGATGTCATGTTGGATAAGAGACGTGCGGCCAGGGAGGTCCGAGAACACATCCGTGTTCCGACTGACGAACTCCCTGACATCCTGAACTTGTTTGGAAGACAGGCTGTCTGCGATTTTTACCGTGGTTACCGCTTCGCAGGCCTCGAACTGTGGGGCTGGACCCTTGTCACCTAGAAGCCCTGGCCGGGGGCTGTTGTCGTCAGCCATGTCCCTGTCTTTCCACGGCTTCAGTAAATTCACGTGGTACACCTGCTCCGGCTTGCGCCGCCCGGCTGGTGTACTTTGTAATTTACTTCCCTACCTTCTCAATAACCTCATAGGGGCCCTGCCACCTGGCTAGGAACTTGCTGTCAAGGGTGGGCACCAGAACCAAAACCCGATCTCCCGGGTTGAAGCTCCGTACCCGAGCCTGACGATTGTACACCCTACTCTGGGCTTGTTGCGCTGCCTCCATATGCTCCCGGACCAGCGGCAACACCCTTTCCATCCGTTCCTGCATCTGGGTGACATACTCAATGACACTTTTGTGGGGGACAGGCTGTTGTTCCCACGCTTCCTTGGCGATATCCAACAGGCCCCGAGGGTGTCTGCCATAAAGCAGTTCGAAGGGCGAGAACCCAGTAGAGGCCTGGGGTACCTCTCGCACTGCGAACATGAGATAGGGCAGAAGCAGATCCCAGTCCTTCCCATCTCTAGACACCACCCTTTTTAACATGTTTTTTAAAGTTTGATTAAACCTCTCGACAAGACCGTCTGTTTGTGGATGGTAAACGGACGTCCGTAACTGCTTTATACGCAACAATTTACACAGTTCCCTCATAACTTTGGACATAAAAGGGGTCCCTTGGTCTGTCAGAACCTCTTTTGGCAGGCCCACACGTGAAAACATTTCCATTAACTCTTTGGCAATGAGCTTAGCTGAGGTATGTCGCAGAGGCACCGCCTCCGGATATCGAGTGGCATAGTCGAGAACTACCAGAATGTGTTGGTGGCCCCTGGCAGACTTTGGTACAGGCCCAATTAGATCCATAGCGATTCGCTCAAACGGGACCTCAATAATTGGAAGAGGTACCAGAGGACTACGGAAATGTGGCTGGGGGCTATTTATCTGACAGGTGGGACAGGACTTACAATACTCCTCTACTTCCTTAAACAAACCGGGCCAGTAAAATCGCTGTAGTATGCGGTCCTGCGTTTTCTGCCACCCCAGGTGTCCCCCAAGAACATGTTGGTGGGCAAGCTCCATGACCAGCTTGCGATACGCTGTGGGCACCACCAACTGTTCAACAGGCTCACCTCGGATTTGGTTCACTCGATACAACATATCCTGAAGAACACTGAATCGCGGAAACATTAATTCAGCCCCAGGTTTCTGGGGTTTACCATCAATTATTATGACACTTTCCCAGGCCCTGGTTAGGGTTTGGTCCCGGTGTTGTGCGGTCCCAAAATTTTCCCCGGAGACATTGAGGTCTGCCAACTCAGGTCCCGGTGGCAAGTCCTCCGTGTCTCCCACCATTACACTCAGTGGGGTTGTCTCCCCCTCTACCGCTGGAGCAGTGGTCACCCCTACCGCTGGCCCTTCAGACTCGGGCTCCCAGGGTTCTGGCCTTCCAGTGGTATCAGGCCACTCTCCTAGGGTTACCCCTGTCTCGGGTCCATCAGACAGTTTTATCGCCGGCCACAGTGCCGGGAAACCTGGGAAGTCCCTCCCAAGTATCAATTCATGCGGGAGTTTGGTAGCAACAGCCACCTCGTGGGTCCACTTACCAGCCGCTGTGGACAAAGTCACTAGTGCAGTGGGGTAGTCTTTTAGGTCTCCGTGGATGCACAGGACCCCGATTTTACGGCCGGTATACTCCACAGGCCGTACCAGGGCAGCCCTTACCAGGGAGACTAGACTCCCGGAGTCCAGCAGGGCCACCGCCAGAGAATCTCCCACCTCTACCTGACACAGGTGGTTATTGTCCTGCCCCTCACGGGTGCCAGTTGCACACAGCTTCCGTGCATACAGGGAGTGGCGATAGCCATAGTTCACATCCATCGGCTCATCCCGATGCGGACAGTCGGCCCTGATGTGGCCTGGCTCCTGACACCTCCAGCATACCACGGGAGGCGGATCCGCAGGGGTATATTCCGTGCAGGCCTCTCTGTCGCCGGACGTCGGAACTGGGGCGGAGGCCTCCGGGTTTGACTGACCCCTTCCCAGCAAGATTCCCCTGCAGGTTTCTGGTGGCCTCGTAACGCTCCACCAGGTCGACCATCTCCAGGGCACTTACCGGAGACGCCTGGCCGACCCAGTGTTGGAGGGGATAAGGCAGGGCCCTCCAGAACATGTCGGCCAGTAGACGGTCCAGCATAGCAGTCGGACTTAGAACATCAGGCTGCAGCCACTTTTGCAACCGATGCAGCAACTCATAGTACTGCGGCCTGGCGGGTTCAGCCGCTTTAAAGTCCCACTGGTGGACCCGCTGAGCCCGGACCAACACGTTTACCCCCAATCTGGCCAGGATCTCCCCTTCACCGTGGGGTAATCAGCAGCCTGGGCATCTGCCAAGTCAAAAAACTTGCTGGGGCCCGGATGCCAGGAACGGAGCGACCACCTCGGCCCACTGGTCACGGGGTAACTTTTCCCTCACGGCTACCTTCTCAAAGACCGCCAGATATGTCTCAACGTCGTCCGAAGGGGTCATCTTTGGGATCGCCGCACGGACCGCTTCCGGGCATCATGGTCGTGGTGGGACGCTCCTGCAGCTTGTAACGCCATCACGTGCTGTAACAGTAGCTGGTTGGTCTCCCGCTGCTGCACGTTAGCCTCTATGAGAGCTTTCACAGCCGCCTCCATGTTGCCAGCAACTCCTACTTGTAGCTTTGCTGGCTTAATATATGCCATGCACTTGTGCCCAGCAAAACAAAACAAACTTCGGCGGTCACGCCAGCCTCACTGCGCATGCCCGCATCCTCCACCAAATGTGGGGAGTCGCTCTGGTAGATAGCAGTGCGGGTGCAGTATAGAGGCAAAACAGGGAGTCCAGATAGTGCAATAAACAGTGTTTTATTCACACTTGCACAAAATAAAACAGTCTCTTGGTGTTAATTCACACACATAAGAAATCAAGCGGAAAAACAAGACAGTCCAAAACAGGCTCCAGTCACCTGGGAGGTTTTTAGATGCAGGTTCACACCTGGCTGTCAGTCCAGCCGTAAGACAGTCGCCGTCAGGCTTCCAGGTCGTCTGCACTCCTCCTTGCTGGGCTCTTGCTTCCAGCCCAGAGAACTTCCAAACACAAGTGAAACAGTCTAACAGCAGCTCCAGGACAATCACACCCTCCACACCCAGCTGCTGGCTGTGTTATAAAGGCCCTGGAAAACCCGGCCTGGACTGTGGGGAGTAGGCACCCACCCAACTCTTTGCCTACTCCCAGTAAGAGCCGGCCCGGATTGGCTTTGCAGCCAAACTAAATAGCAAGGTGTCAAGCAGCACTAGCTGCTGCTGACACACCAAAAATCCGGCTCTTACCTCACCGAGGCCAGGAACCTCGGTGACACGTACCTCCCGTCGACCACAGTACCTTGCACCTTACCACAATATATATATATATATATATATACACAGTATACTGTCCTCTGTAGTGTATGTACAGTATACTGTCCTCTGTAGTATATATAGTATACTGTCCTCTGTAGTGTGTATACAGTATACTGTCTTCTATGGTGTATATATACAGTATATTGTCCTCTGTAATGTATATACAGTATACTGCCCTCTGTAGTGTATACAGTATACTGTTATCTGTATTGTATACAGTATAATGTTCTCTGTAGTGTATATATACAGTATACTGCCCTCTGTAGTGTATGTACAGTATACTGCCCTCTGTAGTGTATATACAGTATACTGTCCTCTGTAGTGTATACATAGTAAACTGTCCTCTGTAGTGTATATACAGTATACTGTCCTCTGTAGTGTATATACAGTATACTGTTCCTGTAATGTATATACAGTATACTGCCCTCTGTAGTGTATACAGTATACTGTTATCTGTATTGTATACAGTATACTGTCCTCTGTAGTGTATATATACAGTATACTGCCCTCTGTAGTGTATGTACAGTATACTGCCCTCTGTAGTGTATATACAGTATACTGCCCTCTGTGGTGTATATACAGTATACTGTCCTCTGTAGTGTATATGTACAGTATGCGGTCCTCTGTAGTGTATATGTACAGTATACTGTCCCCTGTAGTGTGTATATATACAGTATACTGTCCCCTGTAGTATATATACAGTATACTGTTCTCTGTAGTGTATATACAGTATACTGTTCTCTGTAGTGTATATACAGTATACTGTCCTCTCTAGTGTATATGTACAGTATGCGGTCCTCTGTAGTGTATATGTACAGTATACTGTCCCCTGTAGTGTGTATATATACAGTATACTGTCCCCTGTAGTATATATACAGTATACTGTTCTCTGTAGTGTATATGTAAAGTATACGGTCCTCTGTAGTGTATATGTACAGTATACGGTCCTCTGTAGTGTATATGTGCAGTATACTGTCCCCTGTAGTGTGTATATATACAGTATACGGTCCTCTGTAGTGTATATTCAGTATACTGTCTCCTGTAGTGTATATACAGTATACTGTCCCCTGTATTATACTGTCCCCTGTAGTGTGTTTGTTTGTATATATGTATATATATTATACTGTCCTCTGTGTTAATTACTTTACACAGTTTAGTGTCAACTGAAAATATTTATATTTTACTGTGTAAGCCTTCTACAAGATCATTAATATTTATATTGAAGAGAATAGGGCCCAATACTGACCCCTGAGGTACCCCACTAGTGACAGTGACCCCTCCAGTACTGACCCCTGAGGTACCCCACTAGTGACAGTGACCCAATCTGAGTGTGTACCGTTAATAACCACCCTCTGTTTTCTGTCACTCAGCCAGTTACTTACCCACATACAGACATTTTCTCCCAGTCCGAGCATTATCATTTTATATACTAACCTTTTATGTGGTACGGTGTCAAATGCAAGTCCAAATATACGACATCCATTGATTCGCCGCTTACCTCCTCGTAGAAACTGATTAAATTAGTTTGACATGACCGATCCCTCATGAAGCCATGCTGATATGGCGTTATTTGCTTATTTCCTTTGAGATCCTCTAAGATAGCATCTCTCAGAAAACCTTCAAACAGTTTACCCACAACAGATGTTAAACTTACTGGCCTATAGCTTCCGGGCTCTGTTTTTGGATCCTTTTTGAATATTGGCACCACATTTGCTATGCGCCAATCCTGTGGGACATTCCCTGTCAGTATAGAGTCCGTAAATATCAGAAATAAAGGTCTGGATGTGACATTACTTAATTCTAATAGGATACGGGGGTGTATGCCATCCGGTCCTGGCGATTTGTCTATTTTCATCTTTTTAAGATGCCGCTGTACTTCTTCCTGGGTCAAACAGGGCACTTTTATTGGGAAATTTACTTTTACATTCTGCATTTCATCTGACAGTTTATTTTTCTCCGTTAATACAATGAAGAAAATAATATTCTATAGCTTTGCTTTCTCCTAATCGCTCTCGGCAACTCCCCCCTCATTACTCTTTAAAGGGCTCACACCTTCAGATTTATACTTTTTACTATGAATATTAGGGATGTCCCGATACCGATACCAGTATCGGTAACGGGACCAATACCGGACATTTGCAGAGTACTTGTACTCATGCAAATGTCCCCGATACCACTGCCGATACCGGAAGACCGGAAGACTCTCAGCCGATCAGCATGGGGACAGCAGCGTGTCCCAGCTGTTCGGCATGGGGGCGGGACCTCTGTGTGGCGGCTGCATTCTGTGCCCTGTGATTCATATTCCCGGCACCCGACCTCTGAAAGGGCTGCGATCTGCGCAATTAACCCCTCAGGATTGAGGGGTTAATTGCGCAGATCGCAGTCCTTTCAGAGGTCGGGTGCCGGGAATGTTTCAGTTCGCATTGGTGGCGCAGTGCGCCATCAACCCCCCTCTCTCTCCCTAGTATACTGGTATAAACCGTTGGTGGCAGGGGCCACAGGGTCCCCGCCCCCATCATTGGTGGCAGTGCGCCCCCCCATCATTGGTGACAGTGCGCTCTCCCCCGTCTTCCCCCCCATCATTGGTGGCAGTGGCAGTGATCGGAGCCCCAGCAGTGTAATGCTACTCAGTTACCATGGCAGCCAGGACGCTACTGAAGCCCTGGCTGCCATGGTCAGTTAGTGAGCAGCATTATACTCCTGTGCGCCGTGGCTGCCGGGTTCTCATTCTTCTATCTGTGCGGCGCATTGCTTATAGCATTAGCAATGCACCGCACAGACAGAGGGAGAGCCCGGCGGCCACGGCGCACGTGACTATAATGCTGCTCATTAACTGACCATAGCAGCCAGGACTTCAGTAGCGTCCTGGCTACCATGGTAACCGATCGGAGCCCCAGCATTACTTCTGGGACTCCGATCACTGCCACCAATGAAGGGGGGGGGGCAACTGCCAGCAATGATGAAGGGGAGGGGGACCCTGTGGCCACTGTCACCAATGATTTTAAGTCTGGGGAGGGGGGGGGGGTTGAGGCGGGGAGGGGGGGGGGTTGAGGCGAGGAGGGGGGGGGGGTTGAGGCTGGGGGGCGGCTGATGAGAGGCTGGGGGGCGGCTGATGAGAGGCTGTGGGCGGCTGATGAGAGGCTGGGGGGGGGCTAATGAGAGGCTGGGGGGGGCTGATGAGAGGCTGGGGGGGGTGATGAGATGCTGGGGGCGGCTGATGAGATGCTTGGGGGGCTGATGAGAGGCTTGGGCGGATTTGGGGGGATGATGAGAGGATTGGGGTGGCTGATGAGAGGCTGGGGGCGGCTGATGAGAGGCTGGTGGGGCTGATGAGAGGCTGGGGGGGCTGATGAGATGCTTGGGGGGCTGATGAGATGCTTGGGGGGGATTTGGGGGGATACCAAACTATCAAAAAAAAAGTGGGGGTCTTATTTAAACTTAACTTTTAATAAATATGCATTAAAATTGCCCTAATTGGTACAATATATCAAAATGACAATACACTTGCTGGATAGTTATGATGGATCCGGTGCTTACATAAACTAATACAAGGGGAGGAGCAGTGTGCGGGGTGAGGGATAACTGGGTCTATGACCCTGTGGTGTGTCCCTATATATACAATTCCTCACTGCTGCATGGCGCCTCCTTATTTACCCTTGTCCCTCACCCTGAATTTTGCTTGACTGCCCAGTTTCGTCCTGACACACAAGGGAAGTAGGAAAAGGGGGCCCTAGGCAAGCATACTGTCCATCCAAAACACTAACTCAAGGTGTGAGCGCTAGTGAGCGTTCACACTAACACCAACATGGACAAGAAACAGACCAAACATGAATGCACATAGACATAAATTTCCACATATACCCAACGCGTTTCCCTGGTGATGATCCAGTTCATCAGGGGTAATACAACATATACGACAATACACATTACACATTACAATTTGGTCAGAGTGCTCAAAGGTAATCGTGCACAAATTAAAAGACAAATGTCTTATCTCAATGGGACCGCGATTTCATTCGCCATCCAGAGGATCAGGGGCCCATATGATGCTCATGGAGAGTCCGCCCGGGAGTGGGAGCCACGTATGGCGGCATCACTACAAATGCCCAAAACAGTGCGCTCTTTAAATGCACGCTTAATGGGCGTCAACGCTCGTGTTCCCGATTGATCACGTGATCCGCTGCGTCATGCCCGCGGTCACGTGATTCAGGTCCTTTTGCTATAGCCGCGTTCTCGGGATACCAGGGTAAGATACAGTTGTTGGGGGGAGGAGCAAATAAACAGATCGCATCCCCTATCCTCCCTGGGTTGGTCCACCATATTTCAGAAGGTTTAACCCCTTAGTGGATACTTAATCCGAGCTTACATAAAGGGAAAAGTAACAGGAAGGGCATCTCCTTATCACTACAGTTGTCCCTTACAAAAAGAAAAAAAAAAAGAAAAATGGTTCACAATGTTCCCAAATGGGCACGTTAGTAAAAGTTGTATTGGTGATGTGCCCGAAGTATTTAGACCAGTTCCATTTTAATGGTTTAAGACCTTTTGATCATTAGACCATAACATATAAGACACCAGGAGAGCGACAAGGATCACTTATGTATAAATAAACAAACATTTCTCCTTCATCCTCACAGAGAATGTCGGCCATTATTAGATAACAGACTTGCTTACCAAAGCACTATATAGAGAACTATATAAAGAATCTCCATATGAACCATTAGAGCCCAAACAAGGGCTAGGGATATTGGATGGCACAGGGGAGGGAGTTGCGCAGAAAACCACACAGTGTGTAAGGAGCGGCATGAAAACCGTCAATTGGGTGGCCTGCTATTTTTAAATAAAAGATATAAATGATAACTGTTCGTTTAGTCCCTTTGGGTGGACTGTTTTCAGTTCATAGATCCACCAGGTTTCCCTCTGGAGGATCTTGCGGTCCCAATCGCCACCTCTCTTTGGATATGGGATTGTCTCAATCCCCATAAATCTCAGGTTAGAATACTTTCCCCCATGTACCGTGTTGATGTGCCTCGCTATGGGGGTATCTTTTTTATAACGTATATCTCCTAAATGTTCGCCCACTCTCCTGCGCAACTCCCTCCTCGTCTTGCCAATATATTCAAGGCCGCATTCACATTGTGCCCTATAGATAACTCCTGTAGATCGACAATTGATAAAGCTTTTAATTTGATACCTTTTGTGTGTCATGTGGCCCACAAAGCTGCTACCTCGTGTCATCACTGAACACGCCACACATCCACTACATTTATATGATCCTACTACTGGTTTCAGCCATGTAATGGCTGATTGGTGTAGATCGTGATAGTGGCTGTGGACCACAAGGTCCCGCACATTGCGGCCTCTCCTAAAAGTCACCTGGGGATAGGGTTGCACTACTTTGGCCAAGTCCGGATCCAAAAGCAATGTACCCCAATGTTTTGCCAGAATTTTCTTAACTTCATTGGCCCCTGCATCATAAGTCCCTATCATGCGGATTTTTTCCGCTATGGAAGAGGTTTTATTTGGATGCAGGAGTTCTGTACGGGCCGACGATTGTGCCCTCTGATATGCTCGCCTCAAAATAGCATCTGGATATCCTTTGGACAAAAACCTAGTACGGAGGTCCCTTGATTGTACACGGAACTGGCCCGATGTAGAACAATTTCTTTTCATCCGTAGATATTGCCCTGTTGGGATACCATGTTTCAGGGGCAGTGGATGGTAACTGTCCCAACTAAGGAGGGAGTTTGTGGAAGTTGGTTTCCTATAAGTCTCCGTTAATAGCTCCCCTGTGGTCCCCTTTAATCAGAATGTCCAAAAATGGCAATATACTGTCCGATGACTCTGATGTAAAGTGTAAACCTACATCATTGATGTTAAGGGTCTCCACAAAGGAGAGGAAGGTGGTGCCCGCCCCCCGCCAGATAACAAAGACGTCGTCTATGTATCTGACCCACATCACGATATGATCCGTAAATGTGGGAAGGGGTCGCGAACACCATCCTCTCTCCCACCAGCCCAGGAGCAGATTTGCATACGATGGGGTACATGAACTCCCCATCGCGGTGCCCCTGAGCTGGTGGTAGAAAGACCCGTCAAATAGAAAGAAATTGCTAGTAAGTGTGAATTGAAGTAACCTTAATACAAAGGAATTATGGGCAGAAAATTGGCAACCCCTCGTATTGAGAAAGAATTCTACAGCTTGCAGGCCTAAGTCGTGTCTGATAGAAGAATACAAGGCCTCGACGTCTATTGACGCTAGTATACAGTCATCATCAATAGTTAGACCCTCTAGTCTTCCCAACAGATCACTAGTGTCCCTAATATATGAGGGTAATGTTGTAACAAACGGGGCCAGAATTTTATCAATATAGACCCCAATGTTCTTCTGACACAAACTATTCACGCCTGATACAATGGGACGTCCCTTGAGAGGGGAGGTCCCCTTGTGTATTTTTGGTAATGAATAGAATGTGGCTGTCGTAGGGTGTCTACAATTCATAAAATCATATTCTTCATCCAAGATTAACCCCAACGTTTTGCCTTCAGACAAAATCTGAAGCAATTTAGTTTGATAGTGACGTGTTGGGTTCTCTTTGAGTTTCTCATATGTTTCTTTATCAGACAAAATCCGTAAACACATTTGTTTATATTGAGGAGTATCCAGGACAACAATGTTGCCCCCTTATCCGAGGGCTTGATGGTCAAATTTTTTTTCTTTTTCTAAATTTTTTAACGCCAAATATTCACCTCTAGTGCAGTTAGATTTCGTTTTGGGGACTACCAAGTTTTCCAAATCCATGGAGACTTGATGTAAAAAAATGTCTGCACATGTGGGGTCCCCCACTGGAGGTATTTTTGTACTTTTGGACTTTAACGATGTGAATGGACCTTTACCATCTTGTGGATTACTCTCCGTTAAACTAAACAATAATCGCACGTCCTGTATGAGTTCCTGTGATATGCCTAGTTCTTTGCTTTCTCGCTTATCCATCAGAGCAAAATGTTTCGACCAACGTAATCTCCTTACAAACAAATTAAGATCTTTGATCCAATTGAAAACATTAAACTGAGGCATTGGAACAAAAGACAGGCCGCGACTTAGGATTTGTTCTTCTTCAGGGGTAAGGATTCTACTTGACAGATTAATAATTTGGTTAGTTTTACTCTCTTTGGCAATGAATCTCTCTGTCTGTAGTTTGGCAGCGTTTTTTTGTCTTTTATATATTCTATTTTTTCCTTGCTTCCTCACTACCCTCCTGTTTTAGTGATTTTAAATGCAGGGGCAGGGATTCTACTTAAATTTATTTCTAGTAAAAAAGCCAAATGGGAGTCACAGGACAGTAATAAATCAAAAAAATTAAACGGGATCAGATACAGAAAATTCAAGATGGAAACAATAAGATCAGCCATTCCAATGATACATGAGGAAGCAATGATGGTGACATTAGATTTGAAGGATGAGTACTGTCCTATCCCAATTCATCCAGACCACTAAAAGATTTCAAGATTTTGCAATGGAAAACAAAGGAAGGATACTACACTAGCCATTTATATGCATGCGCTTTTGGGAATTCATCCTCCCCGAGTCTCTTCACAAAGGTGATGTCAGATCTGATTGCGTTCTGTGATAAGTCCATAGTTAGAGGACCTATTGATTTTAGAGAAACAGGACTTTCACAGACAGTTACAGTTTGTATTGAAGACGCTACAGAAGTTGGGTTGGATGATCAACTTCCAAAAAGTCATCACTGACCCTTCTACAAGGAAGGAACCAGAGGAAGATCCCATGTATTGTTCCTGTCTGGTTGGAGGAGTGTCTCATCATCGTAGAGCTGCCGTGGATGACTCATGAAAGGAAAATTACCAGTAACAGTCATCCAGTTATTCATTTAGGTGTCTCTCTCCATCCACAGGAGTACACAATAGTGAAGAAGACATCGGGGGACTGTGTGACTCCCATCATCCATCTCCAGGAGTCAGGAGGGCGGAGCAGGACCCCTCCCCCCATCACAGAGCCTCCCCCTCACCCCCTGATACATGAGCAGAAGATCCTAGAGCTCACCCACAAGATGATGGAGCTGCTGACTGGAGAGGTGACACTGCTGGGAATGCTGGGAAATTCTCCAGTAACAGCACTGGAGGGTCTGGGTGATGACGGTGTCATTGTGTTGTCAGGTTCCTCTAAGGTGTCAGGATGTCACTGTCTATTTCTCCATGGAGGAGTGGGAGTATATAGAAGGACACAAGGATCTGTACAAGGAGGCCATGATGGAGGAGCACCAGCCTCTTATATCACAAGGTAAGAGCCGTCATGTGCAGTGTATACACGTGTCTGCAGTGACATGTAATGGAGGAGCACCAGCCTCTTATATCACAGGGTAAGACCCGTCATGTGCAGTGTATACACGTGTGTGCAGTGACATGTAATGGAGGAGCACCAGCCTCTTATATCACAGGGTAAGAGCCGTCATGTGCAGTGTATACACGTGTGTGCAGTGACATGTAATGGAGGAGCACCAGCCTCTTATATCACAAGGTAAGAGCCGTCATGTGCAGTGTATACACGTGTGTGCAGTGACATGTAATGGAGGAGCACCAGCCTCTTATATCACAAGGTAAGAGCCGTCATGTGCAGTGTATACACGTGTGTGCAGTGACATGTAATGGAGGAGCACCAGCCTCTTATATCACAGGGTAAGAGCCGTCATGTGCAGTGTATACACGTGTGTGCAGTGACATGTAATGGAGGAGCACCAGCCTCTTATATCACAGGGTAAGAGCCGTCATGTGCAGTGTATACACGTGTGTGCAGTGACATGTAATGGAGGAGCACCAGCCTCTTATATCACAGGGTAAGAGCCGTCATGTGCAGTGTATACACGTGTGTGCAGTGACATGTAATGGAGGAGCACCAGCCTCTTATATCACAGGGTAAGAGCCGTCATGTGCAGTGTATACACGTGTGTGCAGTGACATGTAATGGAGGAGCACCAGCCTCTTATATCACAAGGTAAGAGCCATGTGCAGTGTATACATGTGTGCAGTGACATGTAATGGAGGAGCACCAGCCTCTTATATCACAGGGTAAGAGCCGCTATGTGCAGTGTATACACGTGTGTGCAGTGACATGTAATGGAGGAGCACCAGCCTCTTATATCACAGGGTAAGAGCCGCCATGTGCAGTGTATACACGTGTGTGCAGTGACATGTAATGGAGGAGCACCAGCCTCTTATATCACAGGGTAAGAGCCGTCATGTGCAGTGTATACACGTGTGTGCAGTGACATGTAATGGAGGAGCACCAGCCTCTTATATCACAGGGTAAGAGCCGTCATATGCAGTGTATACACGTGTGTGCAGTGACATGTAATAGAGGAGCACCAGCCTCTTATATCACAAGGTAAGAGCCGTCATGTGCAGTGTGTACACGTGTGTGCAGTGACATGTAATGGAGGAGCACCAGCCTCTTATATCACAGGGTAAGAGCCGTCATGTGCAGTGTATACACGTGTGTGCAGTGACATGTAATGGAGGAGCACCAGCCTCTTATATCACAAGGTAAGAGCCGTCATGTGCAGTGTATACACGTGTGTGCAGTGACATGTAATGGAGGAGCACCAGCCTCTTATATCACAGGGTAAGAGCCGTCATGTGCAGTGTATACACGTGTGTGCAGTGACATGTAATGGAGGAGCACCAGCCTCTTATATCACAAGGTAAGAGCCGCCATGTGCAGTGTGTACACGTGTGTGCAGTGACATGTAATGGAGGAGCACCAGCCTCTTATATCACAAGGTAAGAGCCGTCATGTGCAGTGTATACACGTGTGTGCAGTGACATGTAATGGAGGAGCACCAGCCTCTTATATCACAGGGTAAGAGCCGTCATGTGCAGTGTATACACGTGTGTGCAGTGACTATGTAATGGAGGAGCACCAGCCTCTTATATCACAAGGTAAGAGCCGTCATGTGCAGTGTATACACGTGTGTGCAGTGACATGTAATGGAGGAGCACCAGCCTCTTATATCACATGGTAAGAGCCGTCATGTGCAGTGTATACACGTGTGTGCAGTGACATGTAATGGAGGAGCACCAGCCTCTTATATCACAAGGTAAGAGCCGTCATGTGCAGTGTATACACGTGTGTGCAGTGACATGTAATGGAGGAGCACCAGCCTCTTATATCACAAGGTAAGAGCCGTCATGTGCAGTGTATACACATGTGTGCAGTGACATGTAATGGAGGAGCACCAGCCTCTCATATCACAGGGTAAGAGCCGTCATGTGCAGTGTATACACGTGTGTGCAGTGACATGTAATGGAGGAGCACCAGCCTCTTATATCACAAGGTAAGAGCCGTCATGTGCAGTGTATACACGTGTGTGCAGTGACATGTAATGGAGGAGCACCAGCCTCTGATATCACTGCAGCGCTGGTATTCTAAGTATATCTCATCTCTGCCTCATTGCTGCACCCTCACTGCTCCTCATTGTGCAGCAGAACTCGTGCAGTGTTACTCCGGGTGTTTTGTGTTCTTCTGGTTCTGAATCCAATTTCATAGAAATCCTCAGGTAACGGACGAACATCCAAATAGAATCTGCACATCACATTAGTCAGTACCGGCCTGGTCCTGCTTCATCACCTCCAGTGCAGGAACTTGGTGGTGTCTGAACAGTTTCCAATGATATTTTTTTTATACTTATAATATAAAATTTCACAGAACATCTACAGTGTGGAAGCCACATGGAGTCCATGAAAACACCCAACCTGAGTTTCTCTTCGTTTTCAACTGCACTTCCTACTAGAGGGTTTAATGTCGTATCCACCAAATGTGAACATATAATAAAGTACATCAATAAAACTGGATCTGTCAGCAGGATCAACCCGAGAAAGGCATAACTGTCCTTCTAATGAATCTTGTTAGAGGAGGATGGGGGTCTCCGTGATCTCAGAGGTCCCTGTTCCTGTCCAGCAGGGCGGCAGTTTCTCTCATCAGAAATCTTTCTATTTTCCCCAGGGCTGTCGGAGTCGAGTCGGAGACAATTTTGGGTACCTGGAGTCGGCAAAAAATGAACCGACTCCGAGTCCTACTAAATTTAAATTGGAATATAAAAAAAAAAGCAAGCTTAAATGTCCCAATTCACAAAAAGTTATAATTAATTACTTCTCTACTGTAAGAATAAAGGCCAATGCATGCAGTGCGTCACGTTACCGCAAAACGAACACGTTAAGTGACCTTGAAGAAGCTTTTCATATGCTTCACTATATTGCACGCAACGCACAGTTAAGGAGCGGCAATACTTATACTTTCCATTGTGTTGTGTTCCGCTGTTACCGGGAACGCAACGCCCATGGTTAACCGAGCCTCTCACTGATCACTGAGTAAGTAAATATGTTTTTGGCAGGACTAGAGACACGTGAAGGGAATGGAGAGTCAATAGTTCAAGACTGAAGCTGTAAACCATTTGAAAAACTGCTGTCATTCAGCTAAGGCTATAAAAACTTGTAAACTCAGATTGTTAGCTTAAACTTTAAACATGACTATGGGATTCTACTAGGGAAATCATGTTTTAAAATAAATGCCCCTTCCCCTGCCCCTTCCTGGATCCTCCCACTGCCCTATCTTCAGCAGAAGATCAGCACACAAAGGAGAAGTCTTTTGCTTAAACTTGTTCAATACAGTAGACTGTTGGCTTCCTAGCCAGTAGTTCTGTGGTAATGACATGTATGTTGCCTTTCTTTCCTTCAAGGAATGTATAAAAGGAGTCAGGGAATCGGAGTCGGAAATACCAAAAACTGAGAACTCGGAGTCGGAGCATTTATCTACCGACTCCACAGCCCTGATTTTCCCTATTAACCAAAACAGCTCCTTAGGAGAAATGAAGAGTTTTCCCTAAGAAAGGAGACTTGGAGGGGGATATAGATGTAGAGCTTTCTCCAACACCTCGGAGCCTGGTGGATAGGAGACTGGGGGGAGTAGTTTTGCCTGATCTGTAGACGGATCTACAGGAGGCCGTGTATTCAGTCACTGTGTGCTTGTGTCTCCACAGATGGATCCAGGAGGAGAAATCCCCCCGAGAGATGTCCCCGTCCTCTGTATTCCCAGGACTGTCCAGAGGAGAAGCCCCCAGAGAACCCTCAGGTAGATGGAGCTGAGCCCTATACACATCTATATAGGGGGGTCCTGCAGTCATAGAGGGGTCATAGATGGTGGGGGTCTCTTCTGTGGATCTGTTAGATTTCCCACCCGTCTGCTGTATTGTACTGAATTGTTACAGATGACAAATCAGGGGGAAGATGTGACTGATATTAAAGTGGAGGATGAAGAAGAGCGGATGATGGGCGATCCCCCGTGTAAGAGTGAGGTGGAGGAGGGCGTTCCAGGACATGTCACCACAGGTATGGGATCATGGATGGAGAAAGTGACCTCAGATTCTGTCCTTGGTGCCTTCAGGGCAGGAGGAGAATCTGATCTCCGGCTGCTGCTCTTTGATTGGAGATGTCCCCATCACATCATGGAGTTTTCCCCTTATCCAGCTGACGGTGATCTCTGATCAGATTCTTCTCTGATCCCGGCTCTTCCTGCAGGACATGATGGTCAGTCACATCCACACACCCACTGGGGATTATGGGGGCACAGCTTTTGTGTCTGTGCTATCATGATGGATACATGTACGCCATTGTGCAGGAATTACATACCGCCAGTGACGTGAATGCAGTTTTGTAGTAAAAAGTTTGTGATTGGACTTAGTAAACTACAATGTAACAGTGAGTGACACAGAATGTAATGTCCGGTGCACTAGTCTGTGATGAATGGGATTTTTGTAATCACATTTTCAAAAATTTTTATTTTTTTTTAATGCCCAGTTGGAGACAGTCTGCAGCAAAAATATATGCTGAAACTTCTGGAAAAAAATGTGTAGTTGGATTGCGGCAGCAAAGCAACACATAGTACCTGTAACGGGGAGCCAGCGACACGCTTACTCCTTGCAGCGCCGCCAGAATTCCGCCAGCATGCAGGAGAGAGAACGCGGCCGCCGTCCTCGTCTCTAGGGGGCGGGGAGAACCCAGCCGCACCTGCCTCCTCATTGCGGCCGGCGTTCGCCTAGACAACAATATTGGGCTGTGTAATGTGAACCACGTGACGCTGGCCACGTCATGTGACTCACCACTAGGGCTATTCAAACAGGCAGCCTGCTGACCACCGGTTGCCTGTGATTGGTCTTTTGTTACCCTCACCAGCTTTCTCTTGGATTGTGTATATTGTGCTGCTTCTGACCTCGCCTTTGTTTGTAACCTCGACCTCGCTACCTCCCTTTGTACTTGACGTGATTTTTTGGCTTCTGACCTTGACTTTGTTTGTGACCTCGACCTTGCTGGCTCCTTTATGCGTCCTCCTGGCTTGGCCCTTTCTTTGTCTACGGTATTTGTATTTGTCTTTAGGCCCCTGCACTGATCTAAGAAAGGGACCGTCGCCAAGTTGTACGCTGTCAGTTAGGACGGGCCGTGCAAGTAGGTAGGGATAGAGGTGCGGAGTAGGTAGGGATAGAGCGACTTCCTTCACTCAAAATCTGGAACCTCATGTCAAACTGCCTGACAAGAAGTATTTCCTGACATTTAAAGAAAGCTTCAGGCTTTATTTTCATTTACGTCCACATTATTCGGGCTCTGAGCAACAAAGGGTAGGCATTGTTATCTCTTTGTTGCAGGGAGACCCGCAAGAATGGGCTTACTCTCTCCCCACGGATTCCCCTTGTCTAACTAACGTTGAAGCGTTTTTTAAGGCCTTAAGTGTACTGTACGATGAACCTGATAAGTCGGCCGTAGCTGAGAGTCAATTAAGGTCTCATAGTCAGGGAGACAGACCCGTAGATATTGCACCAAATTCCGGAAATGGTGCGTTTCCTTTAGAATGATCCAGCGCTTAGATGTCAGTTTCTGTTGGGGCTCTCAGAAGACTTGAAAGATATGTTGGTCAGTTACCCCCTCCCTGACACTTTAGAACAGACTATGACTCTAGCTGTTAGACTGGACCGACGAATTAGGGAAAGACAAAGAGGACAACTGACGTCTCCACTGGTGGTGGTTACACCTGACCCCTCACCCTAAAGAGTCCAATTGAAGAATCATCCAGAAGAGCCCATCTGATCTGAGACGTCAAAAGGGTTCCTGCTTCTATTGTGGAGAATCGGATCACTGGTTTACGGCAAAGTCCTAAAGTTCCTCCTTCCGGGAGATCTCTACGTCCTGACGCCCAGAAGGATAAGGTACTTCCTGCAAGTAGGTAGGGATAGAGGTTCGTGTGGATATCAGGGCTGCACTTATCCCTCCCTACCGTGACAGTACCCTATATGACCCTTTTACTGTCACCAGCTAAAATCTCTCTCAATGAATGAATTAAATCCATCCATCTCTAAATGATTCCCTATCAGACCCTGAACTCTCTGTATTGCTTGTGTGTCTAAAGATAATTTTCTTTTTTTTTTTCGAGTTGCTGAGAGGTCCTGCCTCATCAATGTCCAAGCTTAGAATAATTTCCTTGTTTGTGATCATAGTACCTATGACATGTCCATATCTTTCTTCCTGATTGGCTGAGGCTGACTGCAAGGCCCCCAGGGCAGGGACTCTCCCAGGGTCTTGTGATCCTCTGTATTAATCGCCTCTGCTCTGCTGTGCTCACTACTGTACTGTGAAATGTAATGATGGATGCCATTTTGAGCAATTTTATAAATCAAATTTCTTTGTGTAATGGACCCAACAAGGTGCTGGAAATCTTTATTACAGGTTGTGATTGATGACCTCACTCTGTCTATTCCACTGCATCCTACAGATGTCTATGAACCTGAGACCTTGAGTTCAGCCTGAGACGTCTCATATCATCTTGTTAAATGTAGACTGTGGCCATTATTAAATTGTTGATAACAATGTTAAAGAGGATCTCTCACTAGATTTCACAATACAAACTGCTTGTAGTATTAAACAGATCTCTCAGACCTGATGAGGCCGGTGTACTTGTTTTGAAATTCCATGTCAGAATACTAATATTAAAGTGAGAAAGTAAGATGGCTCATGAGTCCTATATTCACAAGCTGTACTCAGTCTCTTCCCACTGTTGCTCCTGATATCTCACACATGCGCAGTGCAGGCTGCAGTCCTCATAGCTGTGTAGTAAAGAAAAGCAGCAGATGCAATTTGAAGCTGTAAGTTTACACTGAATCTCCTGCTGGAAGACGGGCACATTCTCACTAAAGAGCCAGGGGGTCTGAATCTTGTACTGAGCATTGTAAGATTTTGGCAGCAGCAGACAAGTACAGGTACACAGGTACACTTAAAAGAGCTTGTGAATTAAGCTTTAGGCGGGTTTTATGACATGGATTCCGCTAGTGAGGACATCAGCATCATCAGGTCTAAGATCTATTTATAATCATTACAGTATGTGTTGAGGAACATAGTGATGGATGCTTTTCTGTCATATATGTGATGACAGAGTGTGAGGCTGGTGTCCAGACATGGGCTGTTCAAATTGAGAGTTTTAGCAAATCTTGACTTACTGCATATAATAAAAGTAGTAATCAGGTGTAAACCAAAAGCTTGGACTCTATCAGGACATCAAAAAATGTAATAGAAATCTAGATGGAATAACAAATGCAGTTTTTGGGGCATTTTTTTTTTAAGCCACAATGAGTAAAATTAATGGATTTTACCATTTCTTTCTGCTGGATCCACTTCCAGCCTAACAGGAACTTTATAAGTTTGTCTGCTTAACAGTTTGGTAAAATAAAAACCTCAAATTTCAATTTTTATATTAACAGAAATTCCCAGTAAGAGTTCTGAGAAAAACTTCACGTTGTTACAAAATTATAAAGTAGAAGATGAAGATATCATGCAGCGCTCTTCAGGAGAAAACCTTAATGTACATCCAGGACTTCACATTACAGAAATATCATACAATGAGGAACCTTTTCCAGAACAATCGCACGTTGTTATCACAGGTACAGATCAGAAAGGGGGTAAAAGACTTCAGTGTGGTAAACAGTTCACAGAAAGCTTGGACCTTTCTACACAAAAAAGAACTCACACAGAGGAGAAGTCATACTCCTGTTCAAAATGTGGGAAGTGCTTCACATATGAATCACATTTTATTATTCATGAGCGAATTCACACAGGAGAGAAACCATATCCATGTTCAGACTGTGGGAAATATTTTACACAGAAATCAGATCTTGTTAAACATGAAAGCCGTCACACAGGAGAGAAGCTGTTTTCATGTTCAGAATGTGGAAATGGTTTTATACAAAAATCAGATCTTGTTAATCATGAGAGAATTCACACAGAAGAGAAACCATATTCATGTTCAGAATGTGAGAAATGTTTTACAAAGAAATCAGCTCTTGTTAAACATGAAAGCCGTCACACAGGAGAGAAGCTGTTTTCATGTTCAGAATGTGGAAATAGTTTTATACAAAAATCAGATCTTGTTAACCATGAGAGAATTCACACAGAAGAGAAACCATATTCATGTTCAGAATGTGAGAAATGTTTTACAAAGAAATCAGCTCTTGTTAAACATGAAAGCCGTCACACAGGAGAGAAGCTGTTTTCATGTTCAGAATGTGGAAATAGTTTTATACAAAAATCAGATCTTGTTAACCATGAGAGAATTCACACAGGAGAGAAACCATATTCATGTTCAGAACGTGAGAAATGTTTTACAAAGAAATCAGCTTTTGTTAAACATGAAAGCCGTCACACAGGAGAGAAGCTGTTTTCATGTTCAGAATGTGGAAATAGTTTTATACAAAAATCAGATCTTGTTAACCATGAGAGAATTCACACAGGAGAGAAACCATATTCATGTTCAGAATGTGAGAAATGTTTTACAAAGAAATCAGCTCTTGTTAAACATCAAAGATTTCACACAGGAGACAAACCATATTCGTGTTCAGAATGTGGAAAGTGTTTTACACAAAAATCTGATCTTATTAACCATGAGAGAACTCACACAGGAGAGAAACCATTTTCTTGTTTAGAATGTGGGAAATGTTTTACACAGAAATCAAATCTTGTTACACATCGGAGATTTCACACAGGACAGAAACCATACTCTTGTTCAGAATGTGGGAAATGTTTTACTCAAAGATTAGATCTTATTAACCATGAGAGAACTCACACAGGAGAGAAGCCATTTTCTTGTTCAGAATGTGGGAAATGTTTTACACAGAAATCAAATCTTGTTAAACATCAGAGATTTCACACAGGAGACAAACCATATTCGTGTTCAGAATGTGGAAAGTGTTTTACACAAAAATCTGATCTTATTAACCATGAGAGAACTCACACAGGAGAGAAACCATTTTCTTGTTTAGAATGTGGGAAATGTTTTACACAGAAATCAAATCTTGTTACACATCGGAGATTTCACACAGGAGAGAAACCATATTCTTGTTCAGAATGTGGGAAATGTTTTACTCAAAAATTAGATCTTGTTAAACACCAGAGATTTCACACAGGAGACAAACCATATTCATGTATACAATGTGGAAAATGTTTTACACAAAAATCTGATCTTGTTAAACATCAGAGATTTCACACAGGAGAGAAGCCATATTCATGTTCAGAATGTGGGAAATGTTTTACACAAAAATCACATCTTGTTACTCATGAGGGAATTCACACAGGAGACACCCCATATTCATGTACAAAATGTGGGAAATGTTTTACACAAAAATCAGGTCTCGTTAACCATGAGAAAAGTCACACAGGAGAGAAACCATGTTCACATATTTTAACATATCATCAAGTTATTGATGGACCTTAAACAGCCAATAAGAATATTTTTATTTTTGGTTGGAAATATTTCGGATCTCCCAGGTGACCAAATTAATATTTCTCTCATGTAAACTGTGACTGAGATCCACAGAGGAAAAGTATTGTGGATATAAGGAAGAGAATAAGACCCTTGTTTACTTCTAGAGCAGTGAAGATGAATTGTCCCCATGAACCTTGCTTCTTATCACTGTATTCACACCTCTACCCACACTGTGGGAGAGTCCAGAGTGACATGGGGAGAAGCAACGATGCTCCATAGAATTGTTTTAACAGTATTTACCGGTAAATGTACTCTCTGGGCTTTTTGGGAGATCAATTTTTTCTTCGGTCCTGTGGAAGATGTTTAATTGGCACTTGTCCACTCATTGTGTCGCCAGTGCTGCAGTCTCTGCTTCGCTCACACAGGCTGCAGGCTTTTCCTCTTATGTCCTGACCAGATGTGTTCCTTTCTATTCCTGTTCTGCTGCATAATATTACATGCAAGTGAACAGGAAAAGAAAGGAACATATCCAGTCAGGATCCTCAGCCTGTGGGAGTGCAGCGGAGTCTTCTTTTCAATAAGCAGGTACATACTAAACTGTCTTCCATGGCACAGAAGAAAAGACAAGTTTTCTAAAAAAACAAAAACAGGAGAACCCCTATAAAGATAAAAGGAAATCTTATGTTTGCGCCAAGACATGTAGATGAATTATTATTATTTTGTATGTCTGACATAAGTACTGACCGGTAGGTCGCCCGCTCATTTATCCTCTGTTTGTTGAAGATCGAATACATGTAATACAATTTCTTCTTTTTAACAACACATTTTATTAGATTTTCTCAAAGCCAATGCCAACCCCGGGTGTGAGAAGTAATAAAAGTATAAGAAAAGTATGTAAAATATAGAACTGCACAAGAGCAACACAGTTATACAGCTATATGGTCACCATATAATCCAACTATTTATCTCTGGGGGATTCACAGTTTTCATTTCAGGTTGTACATTTAGATTCAAAATTGATGCTGACGGCTTCCAGGAAACATCTGATAAATCCTGTATAGGAAGATGTATAGTTTCCTGACCAAACGCTGGTGCTGGTCTTTAATCTGGAGCACTGTGTATGTACAGTGCAGGATTAAAGTTTCTGCTCCTACAATTTAGCCAGGAGCAGGCGCTGTCTTTGCCTGTCACTGACAGCCGAAGACCAGGAGGAGGAGACAGAATTGGTTTATTACCGCTTCTGCCTTCTCCTGTCCTTGCTGCATAGCACTTAATGAGTAGTGATTGGCGACATAAGCAATATTTAAATTCTTAAAGATGAATGTCGCACTAGATAGAATGAGTGCCTTTGGAGGTGCTCCTATCCACAGTTTCACCCACCTGTGAAAAGTGCTTGTATAAATAAATAATTAAATAATAGGGCACTCTCCCCAACACATGTAAATCACAAGAGACACTTTATGAATATATATATACTAAAATCCATCCTAAACTCAATCTTAAATACATTAAAATCACTCATAAAACCATCAACTACCGCAACTATACACAAATATATGCTATTGTGCAATTAAGTAGATGAGATACTGTAGCTAACTGTAACTGTGTCCAATTAAGTCTCTTGCTGGATCTCCGCCTCCGTCAATATATTCCGCTATAGGCGGAGATCCAGCAAGAGACTTAATTGGACACTGTCTGGTCTGTGGAACGTTACAGTTAGCTACAGTATCTCATCTACTTAACTGCACACTAGCATATATTTGTGTATAGTTGCGGTAGCTGATGGTTTTATGAGTGATTTTAATGTATTTAAGATTGATTTTAGGATTGATTTTAGTATATATCTATATTAATAAAGTGTCTCTTGTGATTTACATGTGTTGGGGAGAGTGCCCTATTATTTAATTAAATATTAAAATTTGCGATATTTTGCGAATTTTTGACCGAATATTCGCCATAAATTTGCTAATTCAAGAAGTTGTGATCTCCAGTCATTTACTTGATTGCGAAAATCGTCAATTAAATATATTTACAATAAAAATTCGTGATTAGAATATACTCGATCAACACTAAGAGGTAGGCAACTTTCCTATTGGTTGCTAGGGATGTTGCTAAGTGCCGATATTTGCGAATACGAATATATAGCACTATATTCTAAATATTCGCTTGGCGATATTCGCAATTCGAATATTGGCGCTCAACACTATTAATGAGTGCATTTTCTGCAGCAATTCCTGCATTTAACAGCCTGCTGGAGTTCTCTGAATCCCGCACTGCCCAATGCAACCAGAAGTGTTAATTTCTTAACGGTAATTTGTTTTCCCTTAGTCCTAACAGCAGCACATGTGGGGGTTTATCCACTCCAGTGAAACTGGTAGGACAGATGGAATATTTAATAAAGTAAAGTAATCAAGTAAATTAACTCACTATAAGAGGCCAAACCCCCATACAACAGTGTGTCATAACAAAAAACTCTCAAAAAACATAAGGGAGGGATATTTGTGTGCTGCTGTTAGGACTAAGGGAAAACAAATTAACGTTAAGAAATTAACGCTTCCCTTATGTCCTAACCAGCAGCACATGTTGGGACTTAGCAAGAAGTTATCCTAAAGGGTAGGGACTTCAATGCTGAATGGAATTCAAAACAGACCACCCAAAGGCAGTGTCTTCTGAACCCCTGAGGTTGAGTCTATAATGATTCACAAATGTAGACTGTGAGCTCCAGGAGGCGGCGGAACAGATCTCTTCCAGAGGAATAAGAGACCTTTTGGCCCAACTAGTAGAGACTGCTCGGGTGGAGTGAGCAGTGACAAAGGCAGGAGGAGGCCTATTTTGTGAAGCAAAAGATTCTCTGATGGCCTCTCTGATCCATCTACTTAGAGTAGGCTTAGAGGCCTTCTTCCCTTTATTCCTGCCAAAGAACAGGATAAGAAGATTCTCTGACCTTCTGAACTCCCGGGATCTCTCAATGTAGATTCTCAAACATCTGGCCACATCCAGAGTATGGAGGGAACTTTCTTCTGGAAAGGAAGAAGGGGAACATAACACAGGCAAAGACACAACTTGATTAATGTTGTGCACAGTGGGCAGCTTAGGCAGAAAGGTGGGTAAAAATGTAAAAGGACTCTGTCCAGTAAAAATAAAGTGTATGGCTCATACGCCGAAAAAGCCTGAAGTTCTGAAATGCGTTTGGCCAAAGTTACGGCCAACAAAAAGGTTACCTTCCAGGATAAAAACTTAAAGTCCACTTCTTCCAGGGGTTCAAAGGGAGGACCACTCAACCCTTTAAGCACCACTGAGAGATCCCACTGCAGTATAGGTCTTAAAGTGCTAGGCTTAAGACGTATGGCTCCTTTATGGAACCTCTTAATCAGAGGGTCTTGATGTAAAGATCTGCCAAAGGCAGTGGACAGAGCTGAGATCTGTACCTTGAGTGTAGAAGGGCTGAGGCCCTTATCTAGTCCATCCTGCATGAACTGGAGAATAGCCGATACTGGAGGATCTTGAGATGGTACTTGATGAGATGCACACCATAGAAGAAAAATACGCTTTACCCTGGCGTAGGCCTTGACTGTCGCAGGAGCTCTGGAATGAGACATTGTTCTTAAGACCGCTGCTGATAGCCCTTCAGGCTCTAGAAGGGACTCATCAATCTCCAGGCTGTCAGATTGAGTCTGGATGGATCCATGCAGAGCTGAGTGCCCCAGGACACCAGGTTCTGCATTGGGGGAAGCTTCCAATATTGCCCTCGGCTCATCTGCATGAGCAGGGTAAACCAAGACCTCCTGGGCCAGAATGGAATCACGGCTATTACTGAGGCTTGCTCCTGCTGAATCTTCATCAATACCCTGGGTATCATGGCGATGGGAGGAAAGATGTAGGCCAGCCTGAACTCCCATGGAATTGACAGAGCGTCTACTGCCAAGGGATTGTCCTCCCGATACAAGGAACAGAACGTTTCCACTTTGGCATTGAATCTTGTCGCCATAAGATCTTTGTCTGGGCGACCCCAGCGGAGAGTGATCTGATGAAAGATCTCCTGATTCAGAGACATTTCTCGTAGAGCTGGGACTCCTCTGCTGAGCTGGCCCTCAACCACATTCAGGGACCCCCAAATGTGGACTGCTGAGAGGTGGGAAAGATTCTGCTCTGCCCAAGACAGAATTAGACCTACTTCTGAGAGTAGACTCTGAGACCTGGTGCCTCCCTGTTTGTTGATGTAGGATACCGCAGTAGAATTGTCCGAGCGAACCCTTACAGCCTTGTTTCAGATTGGATGACATCAAATGCTCTTGAGGGCTCCAGGATCCTTGAACTCGAAGTTCCTCTAGATGGGCACCCCAGCCTAGAAGGGATGCATCTATCGTCAACAGGATCCAACAAGGTTGGATCAAGGACCTCCCATCTTTGACCTGTTTCCACCACTTCAGCGAGCGGCGGGCTTGCGATGACAGGGAGCACTTTGTCTCTAGCCCTCTGGGAGTTCGATCCCATAGACTCAGAACTTCTGGTTGAAGAGGGCGAATATGCCACAAGGCCCAAGGAACCGCATCCACGGCTGCTGACATTAGGCCTAACATCCTCATCAATACTCTGATAGTTACCCGGCGAGGAACCATGAGTCGATCTGCAGTCTTGGAAATGCGTAACTTCCTTTCCAGAGAAAGGGAGACCGTCATGTTGGCACAATCTATTATGAACCCTAGAAACCTTCTGCTAGTGGAGGGAGAAATCTCTGACTTCTGCCAATTGATAATCCAGCCCAAACGCTAGAGGAAGGACTGAGCCTGCAGAAGATGAAGGTGAAGAGTGTCTACCAGGTGGGCTTTTAGGAGCCAATTGTCCAGATATGGAATGATCTCCAGGCCTCTCAATCTGAGGGGAGCTACTACAGCTATTACTACTTTGGTAAAGATGTAGGGCCCGGTTGTGATGCCGAAGGGAAGTGGCAAACTAAAAATGTTTCACCGTCCCCCTGAGACTCACTGCTACTCGTAGATACTTCCTGTGGGCCTGGAACACAGGGATGTGAACATAGGCATCCTTTAGATCCAATGTAACCATCAGGTCCCCAGGGCTTAGGATGCTGATTACCGATTTGATGGTTTCCATCCGGAACTGCCTTTTCTTTATGAATCGGTTGAGGTAGTGGAGATCTATGATCATGCGCCAACCTCCTGTGGCTTTGGGAACAAGAAAAACTGGCGAATAAACGCCAGATCCAAAGTCTTCTGGAGGAACCTCCTCCAAGGCCCCTTTCCGCCTGTATTCCAGTATAGACTCCTCCAACACCGATTGCTTCTCGCGGGGAAGAAATCTTGTCAAAACAAATTTTCTGGGGGAACAGACAGAAATTCTATCCTGTACCCTGTCCTTATTATATTCAGGACCCAGGGATCTGGAACTAACTTTGTCCAGGTATTTAGAAAAAAAGTTAAACGGCCTCGGATTGGGAGGTCTGAAAGGATAGGAGTCAAATTTATGACTGGATCTGGCGGAGGGGAGGGCCGTCACTGGTCAGCCTTATTGTTTTTGTTCCCACCGGAACGATATGATCCTCCCTTCCTGGATCCACGGCCTCGCTGAGGCCTGGACTGGCTCTGAAAGGAACTGGACCATCTACCCTGCCTACCCCTACCCCTAGGGGTTTGAGGGAGACATTTACCTTTTTTACCAGCAAGACCCTCCATGATGCGGTCCAGTTCGGCCCCAAAAAGCCTACCTGGCTCATAAGGGAGGCTGCATAAATTATACTTGGAGGCATTATCTGCCACCCAAGGTTTTAGCCATAGTGGCCTCCTACCCGCTGAAGAGAGGGCCATAGCCTTAGAGGCTAAATTTAACTGGTGTGGGCCGGAGTCACACAGAAAATCGGCGGCAAGTAGAATGGACTTAAACTGTGCCAGGATGTCATCACGGGATATGCCAGAGTCGATTTCCGCATGCACTTGCCTGAGGCGTCTTTGAAGGAAGACGGCTACCTCCGTAGAGGATATAGCCACAGATGCAGGAGCAGCGGTGGAGTAAGATCTTCTCAAGGTGCATGCTACCCGCCTGTCCATCGGGTCCTGTAAGTTGGAGCCGTCATCAGCTGGGACAAGGGTCCTCTTAGACAATTTTGCTAATGCCAAATCAACTTTGGGCACAGTGCCCCATTGGTCTAATTGGCATGTCGCAATCGGGAACATGGACTTGAAGCGCTTTGAGATGACCGGCGCCTTCTCAGGATGCTTCCATTCTAGCTTCATTAACCGAGACACAGTCTCGTCCACTTTGAAGGCCCTTGGCCCCGTAGAGGTGGACTCTGAAGCTTCCCCAGGATCAACATCCTGGTCCCCCGACCGGATGGATCTAAGTAATCTCTGGGTCTTCTCTACAGGAAAGAAGTATCTTACGGCCTCTTCTTCCTCTCCGCTAGACTCAGAGGAATGGACTTCGTCCACAGTATGGTAGGCTTCCTCCTGCATAGGAGTGGGTCTCAGAGGAGAACGGACACGGGGTCTTCTGGACGACAAGGAATCCTTTAGGGTGTTTAGGGAAGTTCTTCACCCAGACTACTACGTTCCGTATGGTAGGCTCCATATCAGGAGGCAGAGGAGGAGGACGGCAAGAGGGACACCTATTAAATTCATAGGAGTCCGCTAGAGGGGTATCACAATCCCTACACGCCATATGCTTGCGCTTGGATGACGTCTTGCGCCCAGAACGATCCCCATCACCGGCAGAGGACATTATTTGCAGAGAAAGAGTTATAATGAATGAACAATAACTATTCATTAGATAAATAGGAAGCAGCAAACCTACCAAGCACAGAAAGCTGGTAATTAAAGTAGAGTGTGTGTTCAGTGGCTCTTCGGTTCCAAACTAGAATCCAGTCCACTCTTTGAAGACTGTCATTTCAATTATGACCCTCATTATAAAAGGCTTACCAATAAATCTGCAGGCACTACCAATGAAGAAGGGGCGTATACCCCGAAACGCGTATGGCATGTCCTGCAGTCCACTTGTAATGATCGTCTCTGGAGACATTGCCCACCAAGCCTGACCACCATTAACAGCAAAGAATCTTATGCCCCACTTGATCGAGTGGAGCGAGCCATACCAGTGCCGATTCTTCAAGGACCTGTGAAAATACCGCCTACTCCGATGACATTACAGTCACGTATATGATCACGTGAGCCGCCGAGCTAGACCGAGTAACCAGCACGGGACGCCGCATGTGGTTCGGTCGGAACTTCAGCAGGAGTGCGGTAAAGTACATATTTCTAATTGGGCGTTTCTTATGTATGGCACCATCAAAAGTGGATTATTAATACTACACCACAACACGCTATAAGTGCAATTGGTGTATTGCACACAGCATGCACTTCTATTGCTGCACTCTGACCGAGTGGACTATCTACTGACTGGTAGACTACATATTGAGCGGACAATACATTTGCTGGTCTTATTCTGATCTACATCCATGTGACAATTGTTTTTATAGTTTTAGATCCTTTTAGCTGTTTGTATTGGTACTAATAAATACGTTATATTTGCATCAGGTCCAGTTGATCCTATTATTCATGTGTGCCCCCCACCTTTCTTTACTCTGGTAATTAAAGTAGTTTGCCACAGTAACCAACCCAGGCTGCAAACAGCACAGCCTGGAAGGACTGGAGGCTTTATATTCAAATTTGTCGCCCAAAGTGACGTCAGGCGCCAGGTTTGAACAAACTTTAATCATTGTAGTTCACCAACAAACCACCAGAGCACTAGCTCCCGTAGGTGAGGGGAGGAAAGTAACACCGACAGGAAGCTGAATACAGGAGCTCCATGCCTAGAAACACAAGCTAGCCTCCACCATGCCGCACGGCAGTACCAGCAATCAAATAAGCTGCAACCTGAAAGAAAAACAAAAGGTTAGCATGTAATCTAAGTGAAAAGGCAGCCAAATGGCTGCCCCCATCTGTCCTGCAGTCCCAAAGGACAGAAAAAAACACACTGTTGTATGGGGGGGTTTGGCCTCTTATAGTGAGGTAATGGGGGCGTTAATTTACTTGATTACTTGACTTCATTAAATATTCCATCTGTCCTACCAGTGTAACCAAGCCTACACTGAAACCTGGATACAGTGGGCTGGGTGAGGGGGTTCCCGTTCTACAGATACTTGCAGGTCCCAAGGACGCAGCATATGCCATACATTTCTGAAATTGCTGTTTTAATGATGTTGAAGATAATGTCATATACCATTGCCCTGAAGTGAAATCCTGTGCGACTATTGCTCAGACTTACTCCATGTTCTCCCATCTGATGCTGTGTTCAAGAAAGCCTGTAGATTAAGGACACTCCGAGTTCGCCGAAGTTCTCTGTAACAACCATTGATTGTATTGGTGGATTGTCATAGACTGGACAATTTTTTTCTCGACTAATGTTAAACAATAAAAGGGTTTCCTTTGTCAAAGACATTTTTCTGTTTCGGTGTGTTGCTCCACGTATGCCATATCTAGACACAATAATTTCTGTAGCTGTAATACTAGTTTTATTCAAATTTGTTGTCAGTGGTGGACAGTATTCATTGATGAAGAACACCACCCTGATAAAGGGATGAGTCCTCAAGATAAATCAGTGGTTTGAAGGCAACATTACATAGTAAGGGTGACAGGGAGCAATCCCGAGGCATTCCCTTGGTTAATTTAAATGATTCAGAAAGAAGCCTTGAGTATAAATTCAAGCTGGGATTTTCGAATAGATGCGAGATAAAGACTCTGAAATTACCCCAAACGCTCGTCTTGTCTTGTACCTTCCCCAGCCAGTTCAACCTAACAGTATTAAAGGCTTTCTTTGCGTGCAGTGGTAGAAATGTGATATACTCACCCATTTAAGGATGGTTCCAGACAGGGGTGGATTGACCATGGATCCTACTGGGATACTTCCTGGTGGGCCAATGCCTAGGATGGCCACCCAAGCTCTCCTAATGATCTGATTCTCTCCTACACACCTGCTCAGCAGCCATAGGTGCGCTCCTGAATTCAACTGAATCGATGTCCTCAGGACAGTGATACCGTTCAATACAGTGGCATACGTGGCAGTATTTTGTGCCACACTGTGGTATTTGGATAAGCTGAGGCGGTATATTGCTCTGCGCTATGGTATTGCTGGCCCTGCCTACTTCTTTTGTCCCTGCCTACATATGTTATCCCTGACTAATTATGTTGCTGTGTTTTCTGTCACTTTGGACCCTCCTGCAATATGGGACCACTTTTAGTTTCCAGTCGGCCCTGGTTCCAGACCTTTCAGGACCTGGCGGTGATTCAGAACAGCCACTCTTCTGCCAACAAACAGATTTTTATTTATTTATTTATTAACGAATAAATATTTCACATCATTTTCCATACAAATAAATTATTTATTATTTTTTCTGATTAATACCCTGCACCAAAAATCACTAATGGGGCAGAGAATGGAAGGTTAAGAACTCCATCCTCCCCATACCTTCCCCCAACTCTCTTCGCAATTCCTTTGTCTATACAGAATTTTTTCGTAACTCTTAACTTTATTGACTAAATTTAACCATATATAAACAGTGGGAATATTGAAAGAGAACCCGACTCGTGAAATTAAAAGTCTAGCCAAAAAGGCTATTTTAATCAATAGAATTTTTTATATATCTATAGCAATCAACATGGGAAAAATCGCCCAAAATCCAGCAATCAGTTTGGCTATTATCTCCCAATATTCTGTTAGTTTCGTGCAGGACCAGAACATGTGTAAATGATCTGCCCCTAACAAATTACATCTTGGACACTTAGAGCTACTTCTCAACCCACATCTATTAAGCCAGACAGACTGGTGTAACTTATATTCTATGTAAAATATTAACCCCTTAAGGACACGGCCCTATTTCACCTTAAGGACCAGGCCATTTTTTCAAAATCTGACCATTGTCACTTTATGTGGTGATAACTTTAAAACGCTTTTTCTTATCCAGTCCATTCTGAGATTGTTTTTTCGTCACATATTGTACTTCATGACAGTGGTAAAATGAAGTCGAAAAATTTCATTTTTATTTATAAAAAAATACCAAATTTACCAAAAATTTTGAAAAATTAGCAATTTTCCAAGTTTCAATTACTCTACTTCTATAATACATAGTAATACTGCCAAAAAAAGTTATTGATTTACATTCCCCATATGTCTACTTCATGTATCGATCATTTTGGGAATGCTATTTCATTTTGGGGACGTTACAAGGCTTAGAAGTTTAGAAGCAAATCTTGAAATTTTTCAGAAATTTTCAAAAACCCACTTTTAGGGACCAGTTCAGGTCTGAAGTCACTTTGTGAGGCTTACATAATAGAAACCACCCAAAAATTACCCCATTCTAGAAACTACACCCCTCAAGGTATTCAAAACTGATTTTACAAACGTCATTAACCCTTTAGGTTTTCCACAAGAGTTAATGGCAAATGGAGATAAAATTTCAGAATTTCGATTTTTGAAAAATTTTCCGTTTTAATCCATTTTTCCAGTAACAAAGCAAGGGTTAACAGCCAAACAAAACTCAATTTTTATTGCCCCGATTCTGTAGTTTTCAGAAACACCCTATATGTGGTCGTAAACTGCTGTATGGCCAAACTGCAGGGCGCAGAAGGAAAGGAGCGCCATATGGTTTTGGAAGGCAGATTTTGCTGGACTGGATTTTTGACACCATGTCCCATTTGAAGCCCCGATGCACCCCTAGAGTAGAAACTCCATAAAAGTGACTCCATCTAAGAAACTACACCCCTCAAGGTATTCAAAACCAGTTTTACAAACTTTGTTAACCCTTTAGGTGTTCCACAAGAGTTATTGGCAAATGGAGATGAAATTTCCGAATTTCTATTTTTTGTTACCTTGTCTCAAAAAAAGTGTAATATAGGGCAACCAAAAATCATATTTACCCTAAAATAATACCAACAAAACTGACACCTTATCCCGTAGTTTCCAAAATGGGGTCACTTTTTGGGAGTTTCTACTGTAGGGGTGCATCAGGGTGGCTTCAAATGGGACATAGTGTCAAAAAACCAGTCCAGCAAAATCTGCCTTCCAAAAACCATATGGCGTTCCCTTCCTTCTGTGCCCTGCCGTTTGGCCATACAGCAGTTTACAACCACATATGGGGTGTTTGTGCAAACAAGAGAATCAGGGCAATAAATATTGAGTTTTGCTTGGCTGTTAACCCTTGCTTTGTTACTGCAAAAATGGATTAAAATGGAAAATTTGCAAAAAAATAGCTGTTTTGGGACTGTTTTTATTTTTTGTTATTTACATAGTTGAACTGACAGGTTAGATTGTGTGCTATTTCTATAGAGCAGGTTGTTACGGACGCGACAATACCAAATATGACTACTTTTTGGGGTTTTTTGTTTCAGTTTTACATAATAAAGCCTTTTTGAAAATAATTTTTTTTTAGTGTCTCCACATTCTAAAAGCCATAGTTTTTTTTATTTTTTTGGCGACTGTGTTATGTAGGGGCTCATTTTTTGCGGGATGAGATGGCGGTTTGATTGGCACCATCGTGGGGTGCATATGACATTTTGGTCGCTTGCTATGACACTTTTTGTGATATAAGGTGACAAAAATGGCTTTTGACACCGTATTTTTTTTTTTTTTTTTTTTGCTGTGTTCAGCTGAGGGGTTAGGTCATGTGTTATTTATATAGATCAGGTTGTGACGGACGCGGCGATACATAATATGTATACTTTTTATTTATTTATATAAGTTTTACACAATAATATAATTTTTAAAACAAAAAAATCATGTTTTAGTGTCTCCATAGTTTGAGAGCCATATATATATTTTTTTGGGCGATTGTCCTATGTAGGGGCTCATTTTTGCGGGATGAGATGGCGGTTTGATTGGCACCATCTTGGGGTGCATATGACTTTTTGATCGCTTACTATTACACTTTTTGTGATGTAAGGTGACAAAAAAATGGCTTGTTTGACAACGTTTTTATTTTTATGTTTATGGCGTTCATCTGAGGGGTTAGGTCATGTTATATTTTTATAGAGCAGGTCCTTACGGACGTGGCGATACAAAATATGTATACCTTTTTTATTTATTTTGGTTTTACACAATAATATCCTTTTGAATGAAAAAAACATGTTTTAGTATCTCCATAGTCTGAGAGCCATATATTTTTCAGTTTTTAGGCAATTGTCTCCAGGTTGGGTATCATTTTTGCGGGATGAGGTGGCGGTTAGATTGGCACTATTTGGGGGTCATATGACTTTTTGATCGCTTGCTATTACACTTTTTGTGATGTAAGGTGGCAAAAAATGGCTTTTTGACAAAGTTTTTATTATTTTTTTTACAGTGTTTACTTGAGGGGTTAGGTCATGTGATATTTTTATAGAGCAGATTCTTACGGACGTGTAGATACCAAATATGTCTACTTTTTAATTTTTTTACATTTAACACTAAAAGCATTTTTGAAACAAAAAAATCATGTTTTAGTCTGAGAGGCATAGTTTTTTTATTTTTGGCCAATTGTTTTAGGTAGGGGCTCGTTTTTGCGGGATGAGATGGCGGTTTGATTGGTACTATTTTGGGAGGCAAACGCCTTTTTGATCGCTTTGTATTACACTTTTAGTGATGTAATGTGCCAAAAATGGCTTATTTACACCATTTTTGGGTTTTTTTATGGCGTTCACCTGAGGAGTTCAGTCATGTGATATTTTTATAGAGCAGGTTTTTACGGACGTGACGATACCTAATATGTGTAGTGTATTTTATTTTTTTAATTTTTATTCAGTGTTATGTGTTTTTAATTTTTACTTTTTTTCACTTTTTACATTTTTTTTGACCCAGACCCACTTGGTTCTGAAAGATCCAGTGGATCTGGTGTCTGTATAATACAGTACAGTACACTATATAGTGCACTGTACTGTATTTTAGTACTAGAAAGTCTGAATAGACCTTTAGCAGGTCTATTCAGACTTTCAGCACCATGGAGAGCAGGACGCTTCTGAAAGCGTCCTGTCTCCATGGCAACCATCACCCGTGCCATAACTGGGCAGGGGGTGATGGATAGGGAGGAGTGGAGCACCCTCCCTCTTCGATCCCATCCTGTTGGGGGGCTGCAAGGCACAGCAGCCCCCGATGGGAAGAGGAGGGAGCGCTCCCTCCCTGTTAACCCTTCCATACCGCGGTCCGTACGGACCGCGATGCGAAAGAGGTTAAGCGGCTGGCATCTGCAGCACAGATGCCAGCCGTTTCTATCAGAGTGTCAGCAATGTGCTGACACTCTGATAGAACTCACTAGACACCAGGGATAGATTACAGGGAGGCGGGCGGGGATCGCAATCGCGATCCGCCCGCCCACCGCCCCTCCCGCCCGCCTCGCGCCGCCCGCAACCACCCCCTGCACCCCTGCAGCCACAATATGATTGGGGGCTGCAGGGAGTTAAAAACAGTTTGGGGGCATTAACTCTCTGATCCCGCGGTCATAGACCGCGGGGATCAGAGATCACCTAAGCGCTGCAAACCGCAGGTCTGAATTGACCTGCGGTTTGCAGCGATCACTATATGGGGGTCACAGGACCCCCCTGGGCATTGTAACAAGGTACCTGCTGAATGATTTCAGCAGGTACCTTGTTCCGATCACTGCCAGCTGAGCAGCAGTGATCGGAACAACTCATGACGTACCGGTACGTCATGTGTCCTTAAGGACTCGGGAAACATGCCGTACCGGTACGTCATGTGTCCCAAAGGGGTTAAACTGAACCATAACGAGGTTAAAATTATAAGATACTAACAGAAGATTTGTCATTATATTCCCCCAGTCAGATGGCTGAACCGTTGAATCACATTCCCAAGCTTTTTGACCGGGAGAAAATAATCCCTTAAATAGTGTGTCTACAAACAGTTTATAAATATTCGAGATTCTTAGGTTGTGACCCACATTTCCCAATAGTTCATTTAAAGGTGTGTTGGTATTTATCTGTAATGATACTTTCCGTTTAATACTAGTCAGTGCTGAACGGAGTTGTAAATACCTAAACCAAGATAAATTCAATGTGCGTACTCTTTGTGTAAACTCCAAAAATTAAAATATTTCTCCATTATCCACTACTTGTGAAACATAAAAAACATATTTTTTTTGCAAAAAAATTTCCTGCGCTAAATCCTCCAATTCAGGTAAAAAAATATTGTGCCATAAAGGTGTCAAATATGGCAAGTAAATTGTATTCAGTATATTGGGCAGACTAGATGGGCCAAATGGTTCTTATCTGCCGACAAATTCTATGTTTCTATACTGATCCTTTTATTCCAAACCACGCCCTAATAGTGCCCCATTAATTAGAGAATAGCCTCCTAGTTTCCTTATAATCCTGTTGGAATCTAATTAGTGACCCGGACTCTAACAATGAAAAAATATTACAATGTGTAGATCTACTCAATAAGTGTCTACAGAAAGGGCTCCCTTCCCAGTGTTTATAAAGCCAGAGCTGTGAGGCTATAAAGTATCCCTTAAGGAACAGAAGATTGAATCCTCCTTGTTCAATTGGTTTATATAAGTAATTTATTTTAAGCCTTACCCGCTTTCTTCCCCAGAGTAGATCATTTATCAGGGTCTTGATTAACTTAAAAAATGTGTCCTCTATCCAAACTGGGGAATTTCTGAGAGTATAGAGAAGTTGAGGTAATATTACCATTTTCACTAAGGATACTCTATCTTCCTAGACAGCGGCAGACAAAGCCATACCGTAATTTTTTATCTTAATTTATTAATCAACGGAATGAGATTTAGATGTACAAAATCTTCTACTTTAGGAGAAATCATTAAGCCGAGATATTCAAAAGAGTCGACGACTCTCATCATAGTCAAGGGGCCTGCCATAGCATAATCAAATTTTTCCACTGGCATTAACACAGTTTTAGACCAGTTAATGTCAAAATCTGACACTAATCCAAAACTGTTAATTTATTTGAATAAGTTCAGGAAGTGTAGAATCAGTATGATCAATAAAAGACAAGACGTCATCGGCATAAATAGAAAAACAGTCCTCTGTGCCCAATATCCCGAATCCTTTGATCCTAGAATCTTGTCTCCATTTAACAGCGAGGAGTTCTATATATATATAGATCAAATAGCAATGGAGACAGAGCACATCTCTGGCAGGGGCCTCTGGTCAGGGGAATACTATCCGTCAAGCTACCATTTACATTCAGTCTTGCTGTAAGGGTTCTATAGATAAGTTTAATCATATCGATAAATTTGGGGCCAAAGCCTATCCTTCCCAGAACTTTCCAGAGGAATCTCCACTCCACCCTGTTGAACACTTTAGAAGCATCCAACAGCAGGATGGATCTGAAGACGCCCCCCCCCCCCCCCGATGACTGAATGTTAACAAAAAGACGGTGCAGGTTATGGTATGTGCCTTTATTTGGCACAAACCCATTTTGATCAGGATGTATCACTGTTGTAATGACCTTAGATAACCTTGTAGCAAAAATTTTTGAGAATGATTTTACATCTGTATTTATTAAAGAGATAGGTCTATATGACTCTATATCTAATGGGTCCTTCCCTTTTTTCGGAATCAATGTTATTACAGCTTCTGTCATTGTTTCTGGGAGCTGACCCTCCTCTATAGATCCAAGGAAAACCTTCAATAGGCTGGTGATAGAAATATAGAAAAATCACCTCCCTATATTTACGGTAAAATTCATATGGGAAACCATCTGGACCTGGAGAGGAATTTCCCACACAACCCTTCGGGGCGGCCTCCAGGGGAGGGTTCCAATTCAAGAGCCTCCCTCTGGGAAGCCGTAAGCCCCGAGAAAACGATGGGATCCAAATATCAGTCCATTTCCCCGTCTGCGATACAAATCTGATACGAATGTATAAGACTGAGTGGAATAATGATAATTGACACTCAAATAGTCATAAAACCTTAGTCAGTATGGCTGTGTATATAAGTGCTGAGGGTACTGGAGTTCAAGAAAACAAAGAAGATTCTCAGGCATTATCACAAGTCAGAAAACAAGTTATTGTGCATGAACACATGAAGTGTTCATAATAAGTTCATAGCCATAATAAGACTTCTCTGCCTCATAATAAAGAATTTTCTCTCTGCGCATGATCAAGCAAATATGATCACGCGCTTCCCAATATGAAATCATATCGCTTATAAAATTGGGGGTTTCCAAGGGGATCTGGGATTTGTTGAAGATGCAGCAGACATGCCTTGCGCTGTTCCCAGATTCTTCCCCTTGCTGATTGTTGGAATCCCCCAATCCATGGGCAACGGGTGATGCTACAATATCTGGTGGTGTATTGATGCTTACTCTCACTTACTCATGATAGTCAGAATAGTCATAGTTGTATATTGATAACTCTTATTATTATTAACCATAATTCTATTATTAAATAAAGTGATTGTTTTGTTCTCTTATTTGTCCTAGTCTGTGTGCTAGTGAGCGTTTAGTAGTAGTGCTAACAACACTTTATCAGGCAAAACACCGTCTGTTATATTATTCGATTTATATAATTCAAACATTTTTTTTGAAAGGCTTCCTTTATCTTATCTAATTTTCCCGTTGTTATACCCTCTTGGGTCCGAATTTTACCTATGTCTTTTTTTTTTTCTTGATTTGAGATCACCCTAGCCAGAAGCTTCCCTGGTCTGCCTCCTTTCTACAAAATATTTCTGTCCCGTAAAAAAGAGGCTGTGTTTAGCCTTCTCTACCAGAAAATCGTCATAGGCCTGGCTCTTATTCTGCATATTTTCACGATTCTCATCTGTTTTATTCCGAATATACTCTTCCGTAGCTACTGCTGCGCCATCTCTTAGCCCCCTTTCCTTCTTACCATACTCCTTTTTTAGATTTACTATATTACTAAACATAATTCCTCTCATAAAGGCTTTAAATGTGTCCTATACTAGTTGTAATCTCGCTGTATTATAGTTTCTGTCCCAGAATTCTAAAATCTCATGACTGAATGAGTCAGGATTATCCATTATCGAGATCCAGTGGGAATTTTATCTAAATGGGGGCCTATCTTTATACTTATTGCCCCGTGTATTTAGTTCCAGAATGAGTGGAACATGATTTGATATCAATCTAGTCTCATATTTCATCGATTTAATATATCTAACATAATCTTTATTTATCAGGGCTAGATCTATCCTAAACATTGAATTTCCGCCTTTACTTATACAGGAATATACTTTTTTTCCCTTACCAACCCTTCCCCATACATCCACGTATCCTTATTCTTGACAGAAACAGGCCAGTGATGATCCTTGGGCTATATTGGAAACATCTCCCCCCCCCTGGTTATTCTATCCACTTCTGGGTTCATGACACAATTAAAGTCGGCGACAATTAGTAAAAGGCTTTCAGAATATTGGTCCACAAAGGAAAACGGGGGTGGTATATAAATAAAGGCCAGAAAACACAACTTCCCATAAAGTTTCCCATATAAAAAGATAAACCTGCCCTGGTCATCAATAGAAGATGCCTCACAGACAAAATCAACCCCCATATGAAAAAAAATGAAAACTGAAAAATTAGATTAATACCTGGTGAAAGTGGAGTGATAAGTCTGCGTAGTCCATCCCCTTCTCAACCGGGCAAGCGAATCTTTTGTGGAATGTGTCTTTACCAGACATACAATAGCTGGAAGTTGTCTCTGGAACTGGGCAAAAACCGCCTGACATTTATATTTATCTCCAAGGCTTCGAACATTCCAGGAAGCAATTCTAACTGACATCTTGCTTACCAATAAGTCTCCCTATTTCCGGTTTTCCACTCTCGCCCCATCTTAGCTGATGCATCGCAATTACCTCCTGCATACCTCCCACCCACCCACCCAAACTACCTCCCACCCAAACTACCTCCCACACCCATTGATCTGCCACCTTTTTGGGACAGATCTCTAACCTATGACCACCGCCCTCCATCTTGCCGCCCTAAAAAAAAAAATCTGATATTATTCCGGTCCAGCCAGTCTACTGCCGATTCAGAAGACTTAAAAAAAAGGTCTCAGCTTTGAAGATTATTCGCAGGTTAGCCGGAAAAACAAATGAATATTGAATGCCCCGTTGACGGAGTCGTCTCTTTACCTCGACAAAGTTACATCTCTTTTCTTGAATGTCCTTATACATATTAGCATTTTTGACTGTAGCTTCAAGTCCGTTTAAATCAAGGAAATAAGCTGATATTAACTTGGGATCATTAGTTTTCCGCCTTTATTTAGCAATTTTTATGTAAGCCACCTTTAGGAATCCGGCATCGAACCTGTGCGTAAAATATTGTAATAGCTCAACAGAGGAGGAGTAATCTGTTCTAACAGCATTTTATAAATTCCCACTGTGTAGCCACCAGGGACAGCGGATTTCTTATTGTGTAGGCCTTTAATCGTTGCCTTCAGTTCCTTATTAATATCTTCCACAATATGTCCACCACTCCACCGTCAAAGAAGGAAGAGAGACCTGTAATGTAATGAATTGGTGGATGAGCTAATATAAAGCCTAAAAGTAAAACTTTACTAGTACGCATTATAATATACATGGCTTTTGGATGTGACCAGCAGCCAACATGGATGTAATTCTGTGGCGAGACCTACACTGGGACAAATCCTGAGCCCATGTTGGCAATTGTGACCTACTCCTAACTCTCTAAGGCCAATATTATCTACTGGGAATGCTTCCATCCCCTCCTTCCATCACAGCCACATGACCAGCTGGTAAAAAAAATCCATGGGCCTCAAACCTCTATGTATCCACTGCCAGTACTAGCAGGTGAGACTGGAGGCGCCACATTACTGCAGCGGAGAGTACTTGGAGACCGGAACATGGATGGAAGTCAGTTGAAGAGGAATGAGATACCTGAGTGGTGATTTCCCACAGGCTTGGGTCTGCTGTGCTTAATGCACCATTTTCCTGCCACGCAGCCATCTTGTAGGGTTGGTCTGGGATGAAAAGCGGAGTCATCTCCTCCATGCTGTGTGTCTCTGCTGCTCTGTCTTCCCGCAGCCAGACACCATTGTCACTACCTCTTCCAGATATCTGTCTGCATGCCTAATGGGCTACAACCAGAGAGCCAGCATCCCAGAGCTTCTGAGCACCAGTATTAACTGTTACCTGAACCTGATTATACTCCTAAGACTTGTGCAGGGGCCCGACTCTGAAACATTTTGTTAATACCTGGGCAAAACACGGGTACTGGCATCCTCATATTCATATCCATCCTATTACTGCCAGAAAACCCTTTATTGCCCCTCGCTGCTGTCTATTTACTGTTCTCCACCTCACTGATCCACTGAAAATCGCCCTAGTTACAATAATAACAGGGCTTTGTGAGCTCACTAAGTGAGGTTTAGTTGTTTCTCTTTTCCTGGCGATACCTCTTTGCATATTTAGTTCTTACTATTATTTGGAAAGCAATGGGTAAGGAGGAAGACCCTATTGAGTATATGGAGAAAATAGAAAGAGGAATGGGATAAGACAGGGGGTGTACAGATATTTTAATTTATCAGTCTATTATTAAAAAATATTTTCAGCAGAAGGTGAATCGACAAGTTGTTCTGGAGAGCAAACCATGGTCAGAAATTCTTTTTTTAATCAGATTTCTTTTTATTGCAATAAAATATGTCATATGAACAATCATAAGGAGCACGTAAGGAGCACATATATGCATAGACAACGGCGTACGCAGACACCGGAAATAATCATGGGACATCAGCAAACGTGACCAAAACAGCATGAAAACCGTCAACTTGTCCTAACAGTTTAATATAAGAAGCCCCCATGGTCAGAAATTCTGACTGACATACTGTAGTGTGTTTTTCGAAGCAGATAGAGGAAGGAGAGAAAGATAGGAACAGAAATAAGCAAAACCATTGACTCCTGTGGAAGCTGCAGTGGGGACCTCCACACAAACTAATAATAATCCCAGAACAAACCACCTCAACCTGTCAAACTAAGATATTGAGGTAATCAGAGAGGTCAGGTTACCCTAAGGGGATGGAGTAGAGGTCCCAGGGGGAGGGAGATAACAGGTCCAACCCGAGTACAGCATTGGAGCTGAGGTGGTATGGGCCACTTATCCTGAAATTGTAAGAGTTTATCTTGGACCACTCCCAAACAGAATTATGGCCAAAAATTTCATGAGGCCCACTCCTGCTCCTCTGGGCTCCAGCAATGTCAACATCCAGTTTGACATTGTCACAGCCAATCCCAGGCCGCGGCAGTGTCATGCTCTTCTTGTGACCATTTATCATGGTGCAAGGGAAGCCTGACAATGCAGCAGCCTGTGATGTCAAACTCCGAGAGGAGCATTGCAGGCTGGGAGAAGAAGGAATGGGGAGCCGGGGCCGAGAAGCAGGCTAAGTCATCTTTAGTGATCAGCAGCATAGGCAATATTCGTTTTCGTGATATTTTGCAAATTTTTGGCCTAATATTCGCCACAAATACGCAAATTTCAGAATTCGTTATCTCGTCATTATTTTCTTGATTGCAAAAATCGGCAATGTAATATGCGCGTATTGCGCATGCAATAGAGGCGTGGCTCACTTTTGCTACATTTTTCAAGCTGCTAGAAGTTTCCTGAGACTGGAGAAAATGGTTGGCAGCAACTTTCGTGACTGTGAGGAAGAACTCCCGAACACTGTAAGTAATTTTACATTACAGCACTGTTTTTGATTACATTTCGCATGCATGGCAGAACAATGGCTTTATATGCAGATAGAGTGCTCCAATATATTCACCATCACAGGACAGTAATTCCTATCACACTACCTAACACCTTGCACTGGAAACTATAGGCTACACTATATCATAATCTAACCTACACTGACTATCTCCCACTAACTATATGTATTATATATATAAGCTAACTAACTATTTAATGTAATGACACAGTAAAGCACAGAGCACAGCAATGACACTGCTGTCTCTCTCTCAGAACTGCAAAAAACAGCAGAAAATGGCTTCTTATATAGTATGAGGTAGGAAACTTTCCTATTGGTTGCTAGGGATGTTGCTAAGCTCAGGCAAAGATATTGCAGCCTTCTCATTGGCCCACAAGCAAGAAGCAGGGAGGGATCATGGGTTCAGAGGAAAAAAATCGTTAATTTCTAACAATAATTTGTTTTCCCTTAGTCCTAACAGCAGCACAACTGGGGGATTACTGCCCCTGTGGACAATCAGGACAGGTGGAACTTTTATTAATTATTAACTCAAAACAAATAACCAATAGGCCCTTATAAAGACCTCCCCCAATACACACACCGTGCAACTGTTAAGTAAAAAACAACAAAAATTAGAGGGAGGGATATACGTGTGCTGCTGTTAGGACTAAGGGAAAACAAATTATCGTTAGAAATTAACGATTCCCTTACGTCCAACAGCAGCACAACTGGAGACTTAGCAAGAAAAGAACCCGTGAGGGAGGGTCTTCCAGCTGAACTAAATTCAGGACAGACCTGCCAAAGGCGGTGTGTTCTGAACTCCTTAAGTCCTGCCTATAATGGCTTACAAATCTAGTGAGGGAACTCCAAGAGGCAGCAGCACAGATGTGCTCCAACGGTACTAGGCTCCTCTCAGCTGCAGAGGCAGCTACCGCTCGGGTAGAATAAGTGTCAATAAAAGCAGGGAGCTCCAATCCCTGAGTGACAAAAGCTTCTTTGATCCAACGGCTTCAACTTAAACCAACTTAAAACCTCAGTTTTTTCCGGCAAAAAGAAAAAAAGAATGAAAAAATTCTCAGATCTTCGAAAGTCTTTGGTTTTTTCTAGGTATATTTTCATACTTCTGGCTACAGATGAGCGAACACCTGGATGTTCGGGTTCGAGAAGTTCGGCCGAACTTCCCGAAAATGTTCGGGTTCGGGATCCGAACTCGACCCGAACTTTATCCCGAACCCGAACCCCATTGAAGTCAATGGGGACCCGAACTTTTAGGCACTAAGAAGGCTGTAAAATAGTCCAGGAAAGGGCTAGAGGGCTGCAAAAGGCAGCAAAATGTAGGTAAATGCCCTGCAAACAAATGTGGATAGGGAAATGAATTAAAATAAAATAAATAAAAATTAACCAATATCAATTGGAGAGAGGTCCCATAGTAGAGAATCATGCGTCATATCACCCACCACTGGAGAAGGCCACTTTCAGTTATTTCGGCCCCAGCACCCAGACAGAGGAGAGAGGTCCCACAGCAAGGAATAAGGCGTCATATCACCCACCACTGGAGAAGGCCACTTTCAGTTATTTCGGCCCCAGCACCCAGACAGAGGAGAGAGGTCCCACAGCAAGGAATAAGGGGTCATATCAACCACCACTGGAGAAGGCCGCTTCCAGCTATTTAGGCTCCAGCACCCAGACAGAGGAGAGAGGTCCCACAGCAATGAATAAGGCGTCATATCACCCACCACTGGAGAAGGCCACTTTCAGTTATTTAGGCCCCGGTGCCCTGATTGAGGAGAGGTTCATTCAACTTTGGGTTGCACCGCAAGATCATGGTAAAGTTAAAAAAATGAGGATTCAATGAAGAAGTGCCCCGGAGTACAAGAATACATGGTTGAGGGGGAGGCAGTTATAAATGTCTATTCTGCACAAGGGAGGGACAGGTCGTGTGGGATCCATGCCTGGTTCATTTTTATGAACGTCAGCTTGTCCACGTTGGCTGTGGACAGGCGGCTGCGTTTGTCAGTAATGACGCCCCCTGCCGTGCTGAATACACGTTCAGACAAAACGCTGGCCGCCGGGCAGACCAGCACCTCCAAGGCATAAAATGCTAACTCTGGCCACGTGGACAATTTGGAGACCCAGAAGTTGAATGGGGCCGAACCATCAGTCAGTACGTGGAGGGGTGTGCAGACGTACTGTTCAACCATGTTAGTGAAATGCTGCCTCCTTCTAACACGTTCCGTATCAGGTGGTGGTGCAGTTAGCTGTGGTGTGGAGACAAAACTTTTCCACATCTCTGCCATGCTAACCCTGCCCTTAGAGGGGTTGGCCGTGACACAGCTGCGTTGGCGACCTCTTGCTCCTCCTCTGCCTTCGCCTTGGGCTTCCACCTGTTCCCCTGTGACATTTGGAAATGCTATCAGGAGCGGGTCTACCAGCGTGCGCTAGTAAGGTGGGCACATTGTCTATGTACCGGGGATCCAGCAGGGTGGCAACCCAGTAGTCCGCACACGTTAAAATGTAGGCAACTCTGCTTTTGTTGCGCAGGCACTGCAGCATGTAGTCGCTCATGTGTGCCAGGCTCCCCAGAGGTAAGCACAAGCTGTCCTCTGTGGGAGGCGTATCGTCATCATCCTCCGTATCCCCCCAGCCACACACCAGTGATGGGCCTGAGCTGTGTCGGGTGCCACCCCGCTGTGAACCTGCTTCATCCTCATCCTCCTCCACCTCCTCGTCCTCCAGTAGTGGACCCTGGCTGGCCACATTTGTACCTGGCCTCTGCTGCTACAAAAAACCTCCCTCTGAGCCACTTCTAACAGACTGGCCTGAAAGTGCTAAAAATGACCCCTCATCCTCCTCCTCCTCCTGGGCCACCTCCTCTTCCATCATCGCCCTAAGCGTTTTCTCAAGGAGACATAGAAGTGGTATTGTAACGCTAATAACGGTGTCATCGCCACTGGCCATGTTGGTGGAGTACTCGAAACAGCGCAACAGGGCACACAGGTCTCGCATGGAGGCCCAATCATTGGTGGTGAAGTGGTGCTGTTCCGCAGTGCGACTGACGCGTGCGTGCTGCAGCTGAAACTCCACTATGGCCTGCTGCTGCTCGCACAGTCTCTCCAGCATGTGCAAGGTGGAGTTCCACCTGGTGGGCACGTCGCATATGAAGCGGTGAGCGGGAAGGCCGAAGTTATGCTGTACATCGCAGTAAAGCGCAGACAGGCAAGCAGCGGCAGGATGTGAACACTGGAAGCGCGCACAGTCGGCCCTCACTTTATGCAGCAGCTCTGACATGTCGGGGTAGTTGTGAATGAACTTCTGCACCACCAAATTCAGCACATGCGCCAGGCAAGGGATGTGCATCAAACCAGCTAGTCCCAGAGCTGCGACGAGATTTCGCCCATTATCGCACACCACCAGGCCGGGCTTGAGGCCCATCGGCAGAAACCACTCGTCGGTCTGTTGTTCAATATCCCGCCACAACTCCTGCGCGGTGTGGGGCCTGTCCCCCAAACATATGAGTTTCAGAATGGCCTGCTGACGTTTACCCCGGGATGTGCTGAAGTTGGTGGTGAAGGTGTGTGGCTGACTGGATGAGCTGGTGGAAGCCGAGTAGGAGGAGGAGGCTACAAAAGGCAAAGAATGATGCCCTGCGATCCTTGGCGGTGGAAGGACGTACGCCAAGGAACTCTCCGCCTGGGGCCCAGCCGCCACTACATTTACCCAGTGTGCAGTTAGGGAGATATAGCGTCCCTGGCCGTGCTTACTGGTCCACGTATCTGTGGTTAGGTGGACCTTGCCACAGATGGCGTTGCGCAGTGCACACTTGATTTTATCGTATACTTGGTTGTGCAGGAAAGGCACGGCTGTCTTGGAGAAGTAGTGGCGGCTGGGAACAACATACTGTGGGACAGCCATGGCCATCAGCTGTTTGAAGCTGTCTGTGTCCACCAGCCTGAATGACAGCATTTCAAAGGCCAGTAGTTTAGAAATGCTGGCATTCAGGCCCAATTTACGCTTTCTCTCCAAGGTTTGTGAGATGGAGAGCTGAACGCTGCCGTGTGACATGGTGGAGATGCTTGGTGACGCAGGTGGTGGTGTCGGTGGCACATCCTCTGTTTGGTGGGTGGCAGGTGCCAACGTTCCTCCCGAGGCGGAGGAAGAGGCAGCAGCAGAAGAGGGAGCAGGGGGAGCCAGATTGAGTTCCTTGCTTTTAAGGTGTTTACTCCACTGCAGTTCATGCTTTGCAAGTAGATGCCTGGTTATGCAGGTTGTGCTAAGGTTCAGAACGTTAATGCCTCGCTTCAGGCTCTGATGGCACAGCATGCAAACCACTTGGGTCTTGTCGTCAGCACATTGTTTAAAGAAGTGCCATGCCAGGGAGCTCCTTGAAGCTGCCTTTGGGGTGCTCGGTCCCTGGTGGCGGTGGCCAGTAGCAGGCGAACTCTCTTGGCGGCGGCTGTTCTGCTTTTGCCCACAAAGGTTTGGCACGACCTTCATTCCATGTGGGGTCTAGGACCTCATCGTCCCCTGCATCGTCTTCCACACAGTCTTCCTCCCTGACCTCCTGTTCGGTCTGCACACTGCAGAAAGACGCAGCAGTTGGCACGTGTGTTTCGTCATCATCAGAGACGTGCGGACTCCGATGAGGTGGTATTCCCATGTCCTCATCATCAGGAAACATCAGTGGTTGTGCATCAGTGCATTCTATGTCTTCCACCACTGGGGAAGGGCTAGGTGGATTCCCTTGGGAAACCCTGCCAGCAGAGTCTTCAAACAGCATAAGAGACTGCTGCATAACTTGAGGCTCAGACAGTTTCCCTGATATGCATGGGGGTGATGTGACAGACTGATGGGCTTGGTTTTCAGGCGCCACCTGTGCGCTTTCTGCAGAAGACTGGGTGGGAGATAATGTTGTGAACGTGCTGGATCCACTGTCGGCCACCCAATTGACTAGCGCCTGTACCTGCTCAGGCCTTACTATCCTTAGAACGGCATTGGGCCCCACCAAATATCACTGTAAATTCTGGCGGGTACTGGAACCTGAGGTAGTTGGTTCACTAGGACGTGTGGCTGTGGCAGAATGGCCACGTCCTCTCCCAGCAGCAGATGGTACACTAACACCATTGAATTTCGCCCCAGAACAAAATATATGTTTTGGCGGACACTATTATACTTTGCCAGGCACTACTGGAACACCAGATTCAGGGTATTGCTATTTTGGCAATTGAATTTCACCTCAGAACAAAATATATCCTTTGCAGGACACTATTATAGTTTGCCAGCCACTACTGGAACACCAGATTCAGGGTATTGCTATTTTGGCAAATCCGCCACCACATTGAGAGTTCCTCTGATGTGAACTGCGGCCAGGTGGGTAAGATTCTTTTCTGCCCAAGACAGGATCCATCCCACTTTCTGGAGGAGAGATTGAGACCCCGTTTCTCCCTGTCTGTTTATGTAGAATACTGTCGTCATAATGTCCTAGCGAACTCTCACTGCTTTGCCCTGGACTTGAGGCGCGAAGTGTAGGAGTGCCAACTGGACCGCTCTTAATTCTCTTAAGTTTGACGACATTTGGCTCTCTTGGGGAGTCCAAGTACCCTGTACTGGAACTTCTTCCAGGTGGGCTCCCCAACCTAGAAGGGATGCAGCTGTGGTCAACATGATCCAACGGGGTGGAATCAAGGACCTCCCATCTTTCAGCTGCTTCCACCACCTGAGGGAGCGGCATACCCGAGGAGACAAGGAGCATTTCTTGTCTAACCCCGTTGGGTTGCGGTTCCTACTTCCGACTGAAGAGGGCCCAAGGGACTGCCTCTGCAGTTGCTGACCTGTGGCCCAACATCTTCATCAAGGTTCTGATGGAAACCACATGGGGGACCAATAGAAACTATGCGGCTCCGATTACCTTCTGGCGTCTCTCCGGAGTTAGGGAGAGAGTCATCCGAGACAAGTCTATTATGAACCCCAAGAATCTTCTTGTTGCCGGTATGATTTCGGATTTCTCCCAGTTTATTATGCAGTCTAAATGCAGGAGAAAAGTAAGAGCCCGATGAATATGGTTCTGCAACACATCGAGAGATGTGGCTTTTAGTAACCAGTCGTCTAGATAAGTCATAATCTCTAAACCTTCTAGCCTCAAGGCTGCCACTATAGCAACCACAACCTTTGTGAAGGTGTGGGGGCAGAAGAGATTCTGAAGGGCAGGGCAGCAAACAGAAAATGTCTGATAGTGCCCCTGAGAGAGACAGCAATCTGTAGGTACCTTCTGTGATCTGGTTGAATCGGTACATGAAGATACGCATCTTTGAGGTCTCTGGTGACCATGAGGTCCCCTGGTTGCAGAGCTTCTATGAACGAGTGAATGGTCTCCATTCTGAACCGCCTTTGGGTTATAAAACAGTTCAGGTAACGGAGATCTATTATCATTTGCTTGCTCCCGTCCGGCTTGGGTACAAGAAATATGGGGGAATACACTCTGGATCCTCTTTCTACAGAGGGCACTTCCTCTAACACTTCCTTTTGCAGGTAAAGAAGGATGGCTTGTTCTAAGCACGCCTGGTTTACAGGAGGAGAGGTGTGAGGTGGAAGGAGGAGGAGCTAAAAAATATCCTGTATCCCTTTCTTATAACTTGAAGAACTTGCTGGTCCAAAATCCTGTGTTCCCAATTTTTTTAGAAATGGCGGAGACGTCAGCCTACAGGAGTGAGCAAGCCGGGGTGATAAAGAGGGTCTACAAAAAGATCTGCTAGAGGAGTAAAGATGGCGTCAAAGGCTCGACTTCCTCTTCCTAGGGTCCTGGTGCAAGGATTTCTTGCTGCCGCAAGATCCTTGTCCTCTGCGGGATCTATGGTAGGATTGGGATCTGGATCCTCTAAATTGCCTACCTCTCCCCCTAGAGGATTGCTGAGGGAGACACCTTCCTTTTTTATCAGAGAGTCCCTTCATAATCCTATCTAGCTCAGACCCAAATAGTCTCCTTGGTTCATAGGGGAGACCACAGAGATTGTACTTAGAGGCACTGTCTGCCTTCCAGGGTCTGAGCCAGAGGGGCCTCCTACTGGCAACAGAAAGAGCCATTGACTTAGAAGCCATCCTAAGCTGTTGAGATGCTGCCTCACTCAAGAAATCTGCTCCCAAAAGAGCAGACCTGAACTGAGAATTGATATCAGTTCTAGCCACGCCAGAGTCTACATCAGTTTGAATTTCTAAGAGCTTCTTCCTGAGAAAATTAGCAACCTCCAAGAACGCAACTGCAAGTGAGGCAGAGGCGGATGCGGCAGAATAGCTTCTTCTTAAAGTAACATAACATAGTAACATAGTATATAAGACCGAAAAAAGACATTTGTCCATCCAGTTCGGCCTGTTTCCTACAAGTTGATCCAGAGGAAGGCAAAAAACCCCTGTGAGGCAGAAGCCAATTTTCCTCACTTAAGGGGAAAAAAAATTCCTTCCCGACTCCAATCAGGCAATCAGAATAACTCCCTGGATCAACGACCCCTCTCTAGTAGCTATAGCCTGTAATATTATTACACTCCAGAAATAAATCCAGTCCCCTCTTGAATTCCTTTATTGTACTCACCATCACCACCTCCTCAGGCAGAGAGTTCCATAGTCTCACTGCTCTTACAGTGAAGAATCCTTTTCTATGTTTGTGTACAAACCTTCTTTCCTCCAGACGCAGAGGATGTCCCCTTGTCACAGTCACAGTCCTGGGGATAAATAGATGATGGGAGAGATCTCTGTACTGACCCCTGATATATTTATACATAGTTATTAGATCTCCCCTCAGTCGTCTTTTTTCTAAAGTGAATAACCCTAATTTTGATAACCTTTCAGGGTACTGTAGATCCCTCATTCCAGTTATTACTTTAGTTGCCCTCCTCTGAACCCTCTCCAGCTCTGCTATGTCTGTCTTGTTCACAGGAGCCCAGAACTGTACACAGTACTCCATGTGTGGTCTAACCAGTGATTTGTAAAGTGGTAGGACTATGTTCTCATCACGGGCGTCTATGCCCCTTTTGATGCAACCCATTATCTTATTGGCCTTGGCAGTAGCTGCCTGACACTGGTACATTCAACTCTTCTATCCAGAGGATCCTGGAGATTAGAAACATCACCAGAGGGAACCACAGAGCCTCCTGACAGCTTGGAAATGGTTAAATGCACCTTAAGAGGAGGACCTTATCGGTCCAGCTGACCCTGGACTAGGGGGTATAGGGCTTTGAACCTTTTAGATATTTCCGGTCCTTTTTCTGGATGCTTTCATTCAGTTGTCATCAAACTTTTGAGCGATTCTTCCACTTTGAAGGCCCTAGACCCCCTAGAGGTGGATGTAGAATGTAGAAGCTTCCCCCTAATCAACATCCTGATCCCTTGACCTGATGGATCTCAATAGTCGCTGAACTTTTTTCACCGGGAATATTTGGGTGTTAGTGCTTTAATCCTCTTCACTATCTGAAGCCGAGGAATAGGCTTAATCGATAATCATTCTCCCAAGGACGAAGATCTCCTAGGAGAACTATGTCTAGGCCTTTTCTGGGCTAATGCGTCAGTTATGGACTTGCCCACAAATTCTTTTACCCAGGTTATCATGTCCAAAGAATGGGGCTCAGGATCTGGAGGAGGGGTTGGGGGGGGGGGGGGCGACAACTCTGACATTTGCTATAGATATAGCTGTCAGGCAGCAAGCCCCAACACGTCAGGTGCCTGCGTTTGGAAGAGGACTTCCATCCCAAAGAGGGCACCTCCCCCGAGCCGAGAAAACATCTGAATATTTCCAGAAAAATATTGAAGAAAATTTTGGATAGCAGCAGCAGCGAGGCAGCTGAAATTAGCAGGTAGCGCCAGCTTAGTCTCGTGTGTAAGCACAACAGTGTCAGTACTAAGGCAACAGCAACTCCCCTACAAGTAGTGAACCCAGAGACAGCTGAAAGAAAAATTAGCTACTAAATAGCGTCCCTCTGATGCCAGCCTTACACCACTGAGTAAAAAGGAAAAAAACTCTGCAGGTGGAAGTTAAAAAGTAGCTGCACGGAAACCCAAGGTTTTCTGTCCAGAACGTGAGACAGAGAAAACATTTTTAAGTTTAAACCAGCACCTCGACAGTTCCCTGTTCCCTGATCCCGCCCCGACGACCAAAGCGAGCGTAGAGACGCCAGGACCACAGGCGGTGGTGGTGCAGGAAAGGTAAAGAACTTTCCACATCTCGGCCATGCTAACCATGCTGTCTGAGGAGATGGCCGTGACACAGCTGCGTTGGTGACCTCTTCCTCCTCCTCCTCTGCCTTCGCCTTGTGCTTCCACTTGTCCCCCAGTGTCAGTTGGGAATGCCCTCAGGAGCGTGTCTACCAGTGTGCGCTTGTATTCGCGCATCTTCCTATCACGCTCCAGTGCTAGAATGAAGGTGGGCACGTAGTCCTTGTACCGGGGATCCAGCAGGGTGGCAACCCAGTAGTCAGCACAAGTTAAAATGTGGCTGGGAACAACGTACTGGGAGACAGCCACCGCCATCAGCTGTTTGAAACAGTCCATCTCCACCAGATGGAATGACAGCATTTCAAAGGCCAGTAATTTTGAAATGCTGGCATTCAGGGCCTGGGCTCGAGGGTGGGTAGGTAGGTATTTCCTTCTTCTCCTCTCCAATGTTTGGGAGATGGACAGCTGAACGCTGCTGTGTGACAAGGTGGAGATGCTTGGTGATGGTGTCGTATGTGGTGGTGTGGGTGGAATATCCTCTGTCTGCTGGTTGTTGGGTGCCACGGTGATGCCAGAGGTGGAGGGAGAGGCCGAGGCAGCAGCAGAAGAGGGAGCAGGAGGAGCCTGAGACGATTCCTGGTTTTTAAGGTATTTTTTGCACTGCAGTTGGTCATGCAGGTTGTGCTGAGGTTAAGAACCTCACAACATGCAAACCACTTGTGTCTTGTCGTCAGGACACTGTGTGAAGAACTGCCATGCCAATGAACTCCTTGGAGCAGGCCTTGGTGTGCTCGGTGCCTGGGTGCGGTGGACAGTAGCAGGCGTACTGTCTCTGGAATGGCCTCTCCGCTTTTGCACCCTGCTCCCTCTTTTGCTGTGCTGTTGCCTCTGTGCGACCACCACCTCTTCCACAGAACTGCACGCCTCACTAGCACAACCTTCAGTCCAGTCTGGGTCTAGGACTTCATTATCCTCCACATCATCTTCCACCCATTCATGACCCCTGCCCTCCTCGTCGGTCTGCACATTGCAGAAAGCCACAGCAGTTGACACCTGTGTTTCATCATCATCAGAGACGTGTTGCGGCGGTATTCCCATGTCTTCATCCTGCAACAAAAGTGGTTGAGCATCAGTGCATTCAAGGTCTTCCTCTTCTGGGGTAGGGCTAGGTGAATGGGCCGGGGAAACCCTGCCAACTGAGTCATCAAAAGACATGAGACTTTCCTGCATGATTTGGGGCTCTGACTGCTTGACTGATTTGCAAGGAAGTGAGGTGGAAGACTGATGGGCATGGGCTGCAGGTGTCAACTCTGAGCTTTCTGCAGAGGACTGGGTGTTAGATACTGTGAAGGAACTGGAGGCACTGTCAGCCACCCAATCTACTATCGCCTGTACATATTCTGGCTTCACCTTCTGTAGAGCGGCATTTGGGCCTACCAAATAACGCTGCAGGTTCTGTCGCCTACTCGCACCAGAGAAAGGTGTTTGACTTGGAGCGGTAGTTGGCGCAGAACGGCCACGTCTTCTCCCAGCAACAGGAGCTCCACCAACACCACCACGACCATGCCCACGTCCCTTATTTGATGTTCTCCTCATTATTTGCGTTTACGCATCAAGCTGAAAGATTGGTCTCTCTCCGGTGTCAATTTACCTGCCACTAGTCGACAATTACGTTCGCTAAGGCAGTGCCCGTGTCATAGAAATGCTCTGTGGACCCAGAATAATGTTTTTTGGGCCCAAAATACACTGATTCTCAATTTCTATGTGGAAATGTAAAAAAAAAAATTGGTACCCTGTATGCACAAGTATTTTGGGGTTTCCCCCCAAATTTACACGGATTCTCTATTTCACCGCAAAAATATCAAATATATATTTTGGCGGTGTAAAATAGGCTTGGTGGATCAGGATGACTTTTTTTTTACTACGGTTTAGTGCATTGTATACACAAGTGCTCTGTAGCACCACAAATTCAAGACTAGACAAATGGACTATGTCAACCCTTACACATACAAAAGGCAATATAGGGGACTTGAGCAGCCAGAAAAAAAAGTCCCTGGCTGGCTGGCACACATCCAGTATACTGCAGTGGCTAAAATGGCGGCCGAGCACCACCTCAGTAACAGATGGATTACAAAAAAAGATTTCCCTGGCAGTGGCTTGGTACAGAAATGTTGGATTGCTGAAGCTCCCTCCCTCTCTATTTGCTGTATCTTGTGGATTAAAGTAGCACAGGTTCTTCTGATTTCTGCCCTATTCTGTCCCTGATTGCAGCACCAGAATCCTCTCCATAAGCTCAAATCAGCAGAGTGACGTGCGGCAGTACGTGACTCCAGCTTATAAAGAGGCTGGGTCACATGCTGCACTTCAGCCCTTCAGAAAGCAGGAAGAAATTGCCGAACAACGGACCCGAACCCAAACCTTTTTGAAAATGTTCAGGTCCGTGTCCCGAACACCCTAAAATTCGGTACGAACCAGAACTATACAGTTCCGGTTCGCTCAACTCTAGTAATTACAGTATCCTCTACAACGGAATATAAGTCCGATAGATGTTGCTTCTGATTTTCCATCTCTGCATGAATATTTATCAGGTTCCTTTTCAGTGAACCGAGCTCAAGTTCCAATGTCTTAATAGAGATGGAATTAGCAGCTGATACACTGGTGGCAATGACAGCGCTTACTACACCAAAGATTATGGCGGCTGCACTCACGCTTTTGTCGGTGAAGCCTGTTTCAATGTAAAAAGGTTTCCCACCTTCTGGATAGGCAAGGCATGGGGCCTGGATAAGTCTGGCTTTGAGCTCATTCACAGCTTGTCGTGACGCTCACTCCATTCCCATTTCGCTTCTTTCTTCAGCAACTGCAAAAGAGGTTTCGAAATCTCGGCATAATTATCTATGAACTTACATGAATATTTCATCATACCCAGGAAAGATCTCAACTCCTTAAGATTTGTAGGTGACTTCATCAGCAGTGATTTTATGACCTAGGAAATTAACTTTAGTAGGACACCATTGAGCCTTCTGTAAAGAAAGTTTCACACCAGCTATTCTCAGTTGGGTTAGTACATGCCTCAGTTCCGCAATATGTTCCTCTAAAGTCGTGCTTTTGATTAGGATGTCATCCACATAGAATAACGTACCTCGTTCAGAAGCATCAGGCATCGCCTTTTACACGAACACAGCAAATTCATGGCCCGCATTTATGTATCCGAAAGGTAATTGGTCCATGCATACAAATAAAAGATCCAAAGGGAAAAATCTCCAAGTTGTATGAGATCCTGATTTCCCTCTCTAATATAACCAATCCCTCTTTTCTACAGCAATAAGAACTGGAATTAAATATTACATTTTCCCTAGTGGAAAGAAAGTGTGCTCTGATCTCTCCTACTAGGGTGTCCAGGTGTGTCACGTTACAGGAGAACAGCTACAAAGTTCTGACTAGGTGGTATTTTACCCCACAAAGGCTACATTGTATGTTCCCTACTACTAGCCCCTTGTGCTGGAGATGTAACAAGGAATTAGGCACTCGTGCATATTTGATAGTACTGTGATAAAATAGTTCCCAAAAATATTTGCATCTTGTGCACCACTCTACTGGCCTCAGCTAGACTCATAATTGCGACCCACTGGAAGCAGCAAACTCCCCCTACGATCCAAAACTGGATTCTCAAGTGTGATCAGTTGTGCCGGCTTGAGCAGATAGTGCATTGGGACTCCAGATCTCCCCTTAAGTTTGAAGCTATATGGAACTCTTGGAGATCCTATCGACACTTCATACTGCCGTATTATAGTCTGAAATGTCATTACGGATTATGTTTATGGCATCCTCTTACGTGGTAGTGAACGGATCTGTGATTATGTAGATGAGACTTGCAGATCGTATATATAGAGCACATGAATGTCCCTGACGGTGGTGATTGTTTCTGATTTAAGAGCGCTGGATATGTCTAGCCCTTCTCCCTCCCTCTTTTCCCTTATGCTTTCCCCCCACCCTCCCCTTCCTCCCCATTTCCCTATTTTGGGTTCGGATTTCTGTTTGCTACGTTGCGATTATTACTACATGTACCTTTCTCAAATGGATATACCTCATGTAAGGTGTTTGACCAAATCATCGACTATTATGCTGGGAATTATAACTTTTTTGTCTGGTATGTCGACAAAAATGTATATCATACTAGATATGGATATTTATTCAATATGTCAAACGTACATTATCTATTTTGTTTCCCTGTGTTGAAAACTAATAAAAAGAGTTTTTAAAACAAAACAGTACTAGACGGAGCCAATGCCGAGTTCGGCTTCAAGTTTTAAAGTGTTTTTCCACTTTACAAATCAAATACCAAAGTTATTCAGGCTGTGTACAAACACCATTTATGAGCGCATTTTAAAAAAGGTCACACTTCTTGCATCCCAGACGGAGATTAGGTGTGTGGTAGACAGAGGTAGATTGGGTTAGGAAATGTTTGGCAAAAGAAAATCAGTCATTTCTAGGTCCATCCACTGGTAACGTGTCCACTCCTGCCACCACTGCAAACCCACCACAGGCAGACATCATCTTCTGCACCATGTCCATCATGTTCCATACTGTACTGCCACCAACTACTACCACCGCACAGCCAGACATCTCCTGCACCTTGTCCGTCATGTTCCATGCTCTACTGCCACCAACTACTACCACGGCACAGCCAGACATCTCCTGCACCTTGTCCGTCATGTTCCATGCTCTACTGCCACCAACTACTACCACGGCACAGCCAGACATCTCCTGCACCTTGTCCGTCATGTTCCATACTGTACTGCCACCAACTACTACCACCGCACAGCCAGACATCTCCTGCACCTTGTCCATCATGTTCCATACTGTACTGCCACCAACTACTACCCCCACACAGCCAGACATCTCCTGCACCTTGTCCGTCATGTTCCATACTGCACTGCCACCAACTACTACCACCACACAGCCAGACATCTCCTGCACCTTGTCCGTCATGTTCCATACTGTACTACCACCAACTACTACCCCCACACAGCCAGACATCCCCTGCACCTTGTCTGTCATGTTCCATACTGCACTGCCACCAACTACTACCCCCACACAGCCAGACATCTCCTGCACCTTGTCCATCATGTTCCATACTGTACTGCCACCAACTACTACCACCACACAGCCAGACATCTCCTGCACCTTGTCCGTCATGTTCTATACTGTACTGCCACCAACTACTACCCCCACACAGCCAGACACCTCCTGCACCTTGTCCGTCATGTTCCATACTGTACTGCCACCAACTACTACCCCCACACAGCCAGACATCTCCTGCACCTTGTCCGTCATGTTCCATACTGTACTGCCACCAACTACTACCACCACACAGCCAGACATCTCCTGCACCTTGTCCGTCATGTTCCATACTGTACTGCCACCAACTACTACCACCACACAGCCAGACATCTCCTGTACCTTGTCTGTCATGTTCTATACTGTACTGCCACCAACTACTACCACCACACAGCCAGACATCTCCTGCACCTTGTCCGTCATGCTCCATACTGTACTGCCACCAACTACTACCACCACACAGCCAGACATCTCCTGCACCTTGTCCATCATATTCCATGCTCTACTGCCACCAACTACTACCACGGCACAGCCAGACATCTCCTGCGCCTTGTCCGTCATGTTCCATGCTCTACTGCCACCAACTACTACCACGGCACAGCCAGACATCTCCTGCACCTTGTCCGTCATGTTCCATACTGTACTGCCACCAACTACTACCACCACAGCCAGACATCTCCTGCACCTTGTCCGTCATGTTCCATACTGTACTGCCACCAACTACTACCCCCACACAGCCAGACATCTCCTGCACCTTGTCCATCATGTTCCATACTGTACTGCCTCCAACTACTACCATCACAGCCAGACATCTCCTGCACCTTGTCCGTCATGTTCCATACTGTACTACCACCAACTACTACCACCACACAGCCAGACATCATCTCCTGCACCTTGTCCATCATGTTCCATACTGTGCTGCCACCAACTACTACCACCACACAGCCAGACATCTCCTGCACCTTGTCCGTCATGTTCCATACTGCACTGCCACCAACTACTACCACCACACAGCCAGACATCTCCTGCACCTTGTCCGTCATGTTCCATACTGCACTGCCACCAACTACTACCACGGCACAGCCAGACATCTCCTGCACCTTGTCCGTCATGTTCCATACTGTACTGCCACCAACTACTACCACCACACAGCCAGACATCTCCTGCACCTTGTCCGTCATGTTCCATACTGTACTGCCACCAACTACTACCCCCACACAGCCAGACATCATCTCCTGCACCTTGTCCGTCATGTTCCATACTGCACTGCCACCAACTACTACCACCACACAGCCAGACATCTCCTGCACCTTGTCCGTCATGTTCCATACTGTACTGCCACCAACAACTACCACCACACAGCCAGACATCTCCTGTACCTTGTCCTTCATGTTCCATACTGCACTGCCACTGCTGCCACTAGTTACTACTACTACAGCCAGACATCATCTCCTGCATCTTGTCCGTCAGGTTCCATACTGCACTGCCACTGCTGCTACCAACTGCTACTACCACCGCACAGCTAGACATATTCTTCTCCTGCACCTTGTCCATCGGGTTTCATACTGTACTGCCACCAACTACTACCACCACACTGCCAGACATCTCCTGTACCTTGTCCGTCATGTTTAATACTGTACTGCCACCAGTTAGTACTACCACCGCACAGCCAGACATCTCCTGTACCTTGTCCGTCATGTTTAATACTGTACTGCCATCAACTACTACCACCACACAGCCAGACATCTCCTTCACCTTGTCCATCATGTTCCATACTGTACTGCCACCAACTACTACCACCACACAGCCAGACATCTCCTGCACCTTGTCCATCATGTTCCATACTGTACTGCCACCAACTACTACCACCACAGCCAGACATCTCCTGCACCTTGTCCGTCATGTTCCATACTGTACTGCCACCAGTTACTACTACCACCGCACAGCTAGACATATTCTCCTGCACCTTGTCCATCGGGTTTCATACTGTACTGCCACCAACTACTACCACCACACAGCCAGACATCTCCTGCACCTTGTCCGTCATGTTCCATACTGTACTGCCACCAACTACTACCCCCACACAGCCAGACATCGTCTCCTGCACCTTGTCCATCATGTTCCATACTGTACTGCCCCCAACTACTACCACCACACAGCCAGACATCTCCTGCACCTTGTCCATCATGTTCCATACTTTACTGCCACCAACTACTACCACCACACAGCCAGACATCTCCTGCACCTTGTTCGTCATGTTCCATACTGTACTGCCACCAACTACTACCACCGCACAGCCAGACATCATCTCCTGCACCTTGTCCGTCATGTTCTATACTGTACAGCCATTTATGTTGACGAGCCACTGCTGCTTCCACCACTGCACAGCGAGACATCTGCTGCTTTGCCCGCATCATGTTCCAAACTCTATTGCTGCTGATGACAACTCACCACTGCCGCTATCACCATCACACAGCCAGTTATCTGTGGCCGTTATGTCCGCCTTGATCTCTTTTGTATTGGAAATGTAGGCAACACCCTACATCCAGGACCTGAGCCTCATAAAGGAATACATTTTGGAAGGCCATTTAAAAAAAAAAAAGACACTTCTTCATTTTTGAACAATAATCGCGATCTCAGCCACTAAAGTTTTATCGAATTTGTGTAACAACATCCTAGTTCATAATAGATGGAAAAAAGTCCTTTCGGGGTATTGATTATAGCCAATTAGATGTCATAGACGGCTAAATCACATCCCTCAAACCGACCTCAGCAATATGAATCCTCCTCTGTCTGGTGTATGGGAAATAGACATTACACTGTGAGCAGGCTCAACCCCATGCCTGAAGAGGACCTCACCAGCAGGAAACCTCTCTATAACACATAGAAAAGGTCCGTCTGGTGTATGGGAAATAGACAGTTCAATGTGAGGAGGCTCAACCCCATGTCTGAAGAGGACCTCACCAGCAGGAAACCTCTCTATAACACATAGAAAAGCTCCGTCTGGTGTATGGGAAATAGACAGATCACTGTGAGCAGGCTAAACTCCATGTCTGAAGAGGACCTCACCAGTAGGAAACCTCTCTGTATATAACACATAGAAAAGGTCCGTCTGGTGTATGGGAAATAGACAGTTCACTGTGAGCAGGCTAAACTCCATGTCTGAAGAGGACCTCGCCAGCAGGAAACCTCTCTATAACATAGAAAAGCTCCGTCTGGTGTATAGAGTTTTGCTAAATCAATGTGAGCTGCTAAACACTAGCTCTGTACCGGACCTGTCCACTAGGGGGCAGAGAGGTCCGTACTAGAGATAAGCGAACTTTAAAAAAAAAGTTCGGCGTTCGGGTTATGGTAATCGCCGCATCCCGTTATGGATTCCACTACAGCGGACTATCCCGGCATATGGAATCCATAAGGGGTGGCTTCTACGAACCCGAACTGTTGAACAGCCGAAGGACCTGGGGTGACGTCACCGTCATGTGATCAGCGCAGGGGCGTGGCTCAGCACCGGATCAAATCCAGCGATTACCACAACCCGAACACTGAACTTTTTTTTAAAGTTCGCTCATCTCTAGTCCGTACCATGTATGGAAATTAGACAGCTCATATAGAGCTGGTTATTTCCCATACTTGGTAAGGACCAGGTCGGTGCCGTGTCTGGAGTTCAGACACAACCATACCCAGACCAATTATGGTGAGAACAAGAGCCCTGACTACTGACCGGGACCTGCCCAGTATCTGCTGTACTGCCAGAGCTGAAGGACCTGGGGTGACGTCACTGTCATGTGATCAGTGCAGGGAGCGGGGCTGAGCATCAATGAGGATTAAATGACAGTGACATCATCCCAGGTCCTTCACCACCACTTACTCTCTCCACTGTTGAGCCCCGCCCCTTACACTGATCACATGACAGTGACATCACCCCAGGTCCTTTACCACCTCATCTCCCAACTACTGAGCCCCGCCCCCTGGACTGATCACATGTTAGTGAGGTCACCCCAGGTCCTTCAGCTCTGGCAGTGCAGCAGATACTGGGCAGGTCCTGGTCGGTAGTCAGGGCTCTTGTTCTCTCTGGTATCAGCCATTCCTCCAGCCTGCAGGTAAGATGAGCTGTGAGGAGACAGTGTGGTGGAGAGCTCAGACATGTCACCTCTGGAGATTCTCCTCCATTACACACAAGGAATCCTTCACCGCTCCTCAGCTTAGTATGATGGGAGGAGTAGTAGTGAGAATAGTGGGGGTTGTCATCATTCGCTGGCCCCTGACTGTCCTGGTGAGGGGCCCCTGCCTCCAGGAGGAGAATGAATGGAGCGGGGCCCGGCTTGAGCCCAGCTCTCTCCAGTCTCTTCTCTAGGAGTTCTGGACACAGCTGAGCACAGCCCAGAGGTGGGACCTGCATCTATCAGACACTTATCTCCTGTGGGGCACCAGAGATCTCCATGTTGGGGCCCCTGGAATCCATGTGGTGGGGGCCCCTCCAGGCTCAGGACGTGCGGTTCTGGAGGTGACATCAGGTCCTCTGGATGATTTCCTCTCCTCTCCTCATAAAGGCGCCTGCAGTACTAGAAGCCTCCAGCTCCTCCAGTTCTCTTCTCTTCTCCTGAATGACCCCCGAGGATGGACGGGAAGGAGATCAGCAGAAGAATATTAGACCTCACCTTGGAGATCATCTCCCTGCTGAGCGGAGAGGTAAACTTCTCTAGATTTCTCTCCTCTGTATTGTATTCTGTAACAAGTCAGACATCGGGAAGGAGAATCCATCATAGGAAGTGATAGGAAGAGTCCAGGGTCCTGGAGAACGGCCCCCAGACCTTCCAAGTGACGGAGAACCTGAAGATCAGCCCCAGTATGGTGAGTGATGGGTCATGTGACCAGTGACCAATAGTCATGTAGGAGCCATGAGGAGGTAAGTAGGCACGTTGTACCAGGAGGAGAGGCCGGAGGAGAGCACATGGCCCCTGAAGGGTTTATTCCCTAAGTGTCTCTCTCCATCCACAGGAGTACACAATAGTGAAGAAGACATCGGGGGACTGTGTGACTCCCATCATCCATCTCCAGGAGTCAGGAGGGCGGAGCAGGACCCCTCCCCCATCACAGAGCCTCCCCTCACCCCTGATACATGAGCAGAAGATCCTAGAGCTCACCCACAAGATGATGGAGCTGCTGACTGGAGAGGTGACACTGCTGGGAATGCTGGGAAATTCTCCAGTAACAGCACTGGAGGGTCTGGGTGATGACGGTGTCATTGTGTTGTCAGGTTCCTGTAAGGTGTCAGGACGTCACTGTCTATTTCTCCATGGAGGAGTGGGAGTATATAGAAGGACACAAGGATCTGTACAAGGAGGCCATGATGGAGGAGAACCAGCCTCTTATATCACAGGGTAAGAGCCGTCATGTGCAGTGTGTACACGTGTGTGCAGTGACATGTAATGGAGGAGCACCAGCCTCTTATATCACAGGGTAAGAGCCGTCATGTGCAGTGTATACACGTGTGTGCAGTGACATGTAATGGAGGAGCACCAGCCTCTTATATCACAGGGTAAGAGCCGTCATGTGCAGTGTATACACGTGTGTGCAGTGACATGTAATGGAGGAGCACCAGCCTCTTATATCACAGGGTAAGAGCCGTCATGTGCAGTGTATACACGTGTGTGCAGTGACATGTAATGGAGGACCACCAGCCTCATATATCACAAGGTAAGACCCGTCATGTGCAGTGTGTGCAGTGACATGTAATGGAGGAGCACCAGCCTCTTATATCACAAGGTAAGAGCCGTCATGTGCAGTGTATACACGTGTGTGCAGTGACATGTAATGGAGGAGCACCAGCCTCTTATATCACAGGGTAAGAGCCGTCATGTGCAGTGTATACACGTGTGTGCAGTGACATGTAATGGAGGAGCACCAGCCTCCTATATCACAGGGTAAGAGCCGTCATGTGCAGTGTATACACGTGTGTGCAGTGACATGTAATGGAGGAGCCCCAGCCTCTTATATCACAGGGTAAGAGCCGTCATGTGCAGTGTATACACGTGTGTGCAGTGACATGTAATGGGGAGCACCAGCCTCTTATATCACAGGGTAAGAGCCGTCATGTGCAGTGTATACACGTGTGTGCAGTGACATGTAATGGAGGAGCACCAGCCCCTTATATCACAAGGTAAGAGCCGTCATGTGCAGTGTATACACGTGTGTGCAGTGACATGTAATGGAGGAGCACCAGCCTCTTATATCACAGGGTAAGAGCCGTCATGTGCAGTGTATACACGTGTGTGCAGTGACATGTAATGGAGGAGCACCAGCCTCTTATATCACAGGGTAAGAGCCGTCATGTGCAGTGTATACACGTGTGTGCAGTGACATGTAATGGAGGAGCACCAGCCTCTTATATCACAAGGTAAGAGCCGTCATGTGCAGTGTGTACACGTGTGTGCAGTGACATGTAATGGAGGAGCACCAGCCTCTTATATCACAGGATAAGAGCCGTCATGTGCAGTGTGTACACGTGTGTGCAGTGACATGTAATGGAGGAGCACCAGCCTCTTATATCACAGGGTAAGAGCCGTCATGTGCAGTGTATACACGTGTGTGCAGTGACATGTAATGGAGGAGCACCAGCCTCTTATATCACAGGGTAAGAGCCGTCATGTGCAGTGTATACACGTGTGTGCAGTGACATGTAATGGAGGAGCACCAGCCTCTTATATCACAAGGTAAGAGCCGTCATGTGCAGTGTATACACGTGTGTGCAGTGACATGTAATGGAGAAGCACCAGCCTCTTATATCACAGGGTAAGAGCCGTCATGTGCAGTGTATACACGTGTGTGCAGTGACATGTAATGGAGGAGCACCAGCCTCTTATATCACAAGGTAAGAGCCGTCATGTGCAGTGTGTACACGTGTGTGCAGTGACATGTAATGGAGGAGCACCAGCCTCTTATATCACAGGATAAGAGCCGTCATGTGCAGTGTATACACGTGTGTGCAGTGACATGTAATGGAGGAGCACCAGCCTCTTATATCACAGGGTAAGAGCCGTCATGTGCAGTGTATACACGTGTGTGCAGTGACATGTAATGGAGGAGCACCAGCCTCTTATATCACAAGGTAAGAGCCGTCATGTGCAGTGTATACACGTGTGTGCAGTGACATGTAATGGAGGAGCACCAGCCTCTTATATCACAAGGTAAGAGCCGTCATGTGCAGTGTGTACACGTATGTGCAGTGACATGTAATGGAGGAGCACCAGCCTCTTATATCACAGGATAAGAGCCGTCATGTGCAGTGTGTACACGTGTGTGCAGTGACATGTAATGGAGGAGCACCAGCCTCTTATATCACAGGGTAAGAGCCGTCATGTGCAGTGTATACACGTGTGTGCAGTGACATGTAATGGAGGAGCACCAGCCTCTTATATCACAAGGTAAGAGCCGTCATGTGCAGTGTGTACACGTGTGTGCAGTGACATGTAATGGAGGAGCACCAGCCTCTTATATCACAAGGTAAGAGCCGTCATGTGCAGTGTATACACGTGTGTGCAGTGACATGTAATGGAGGAGCACCAGCCTCTTATATCACAGGGTAAGACCCGTCATGTGCAGTGTATACACGTGTGTGCAGTGACATGTAATGGAGGAGCACCAGCCTCTTATATCACAAGGTAAGAGCCGTCATGTGCAGTGTATACACGTGTGTGCAGTGACATGTAATGGAGGAGCACCAGCCTCTTATATCACAGGGTAAGAGCCGTCATGTGCAGTTTATACACGTGTGTGCAGTGACATGTAATGGAGGAGCACCAGCCTCTTATATTACAGGGTAAGAGCCGTCATGTGCAGTGTATACACGTGTGTGCAGTGACATGTAATGGAGGCCATGTATTCAGTCACCGTGTGCTTGTGTCTCCACAGATGGATCCAGGAGGAGAAATCCCCCCGAGAGATGTCCCCGTCCTCTGTATTCCCAGGACTGTCCAGAGGAGAAGCCCCCAGAGAACCCTCAGGTAGATGGAGCTGAGCCCTATACACATCTATATAGGGGGTCCTGCAGTCATAGAGAGGTCATAGATTGTGGGGGTCTCTTCTGTGGATCTGTTAGATTTCCCACCCGTCTGCTGTATTGTCCTGAATTGTTACAGATGACAAATCAGGAGGAAGATGTGACTGATATTAAAGTGGAGGATGAAGAAGAGCGGATGATGGGCGATCCCCCGTGTAAGAGTGAGGTGGAGGAGGACGTTCCAGGAGATGTCACCACAGGTATGGGATCATGAATGGAGAAAGTGACCTCAGATTCTGTCCTTGGAGCCTTCAGGGCAGGAGGAGAATCTGATCACCGGCTGCTGCTCTTTGATTGGAGATGTCCCCCTCACATCATGGAGGGTTCCCCTTATCCAGCTGACGGTGATCTCTGATCAGATTCTTCTCTGATCCCGGCTGCTCCTGCAGGACATGACGGTCAGTCACATCCACACACCCACTGGGGATTATGGGGGCACAGCTTTTGTGTCTGCGCTATCATGATGGATACATGTACGCCATTGTGCAGGAATTACATACCGCCAGTGACCTGAATGCAGTTTTGTAGTAAAAGGTTTGTGATTGGACGTAGTAAACTACAATGTAACAGTGAGTGACACAGAATGTAATGTCCGGTGCACTAGTCTGTGATGAATGGGATTTTTGCAATAACATTTTCAACAATTTTTTAATGCCCAGTTGGAGACAGTCTGCAGCAAAATATATGCAGAAACTTCTAAAAATAACGTGTAGTTGGACAATGTCCAGTGCAATGATGTTAACAAGAAAAATCAGCAGCCAGTACATGGCTCCTGCACTCCAGAAAAAAGGCCTAGTACAGTAGAGCAAGCACTGGATTGCCCATGGCTGGCGGCAGCGAAGCAGCACTCAGAACCCTATATGACCCTTTTACTGTCACCAGCTAAAACCTCTCTCTATGAATGAATGAAATGAATCCATCTGAGTAAATCTCTAAATGATTCCCTATCAGACCCTGAACTCGCTGTATTGCTTGTGTGTCTAAAGATAATTTTCTTTTTACGAGTTGCTGAGAGGTCCGGCCTCATCAATGTCCAAGCTCAGAATAATTTCCTTGTTTGTGATCATAGTACCTATGACCTGTCCATATCGTTCTTTCTGATTGGCTGAGGCTGACTGCAAGGCATTATGGGAGAGCCCCCCAGGGCAGGGACTCTCCCAGGGTCTTGTGATCCTCTGTATTAATCGCCTCTGCTCTGCTGTGCTCACTACTGTACTGTGAAATGTAATGATGGATGCCATTTTGAAAAATTTTATTAATCAAATTTCTTAGGGCTCTTTCACACTTGCGTATTTCTTATTTCTTTTCCGGCATAGAGTTCCGTCCTCGGGGCTCTATGCCGGAAAAATCCTGATCAGTTTTATCCCCATGCATTCTGAATGGAGAGAAATCCGTTCAGGATGCATCAGGATGTCTTCAGTTCAGGACCGGAACGTTTTTTGGCTGCGCTTTTTGCTCCGGCCAAAAATCCTGAACACTTGCCGAAAGGCCGGATCCGGAATTAATGCCCATTGAAAGGCATTAATCCGGATCCGGCCTCAAGCTAAACGTTGTTTCGGCGCATCCGACGTTTAGCTTTTTCTGAATGGTTACCATGGCAGCCAGGATGCTAAAGTCCCGGCTGCCATGGTAAAGTGTAGTGGGGAGCGGGGGAGCAGTATACTTACCATCCGTGCGGCTCCCGGTGCGCTCCAGAATGACGTCAGAGCGCCCATGCGCATGGATCACGAAAAGAGGCCTTAGTGTAATGGACCCAACAAGGTGCTGGAAACCTTTATTGCAGGTTCTGATTGATGACCTCACTCTGTCTATTCCACTGCATCCTGAAGATGTCTATAAACCTGATATCTGGGGACTGTGCGGCCATTAGGTCATCCAGACCGCATTGTCATGTCCTTGAGTTCAGCCTGAGATGTGTGCTTTACAGAACGTCATGACATATCATCTTGTTAAATGTAGACTGTGGCCATGGTTATATTGTTGATAACAATGTTAAAGAGGATCTCTCACTAGATTTCACAATACAAACTGCTTGTAGTATTAAACAGATCTCTTAGACCTGATGAGGCCGGTGTACTTGTTTTGAAATTCCATGTCAGAATACTAATATTAAAGTGAGAAAGTAAGATGGCTCATGAGTCCTATATTCACAAGCTGTACTCAGTCTCTTCCCACTGTTGCTCCTGATATCTCACACATGCGCAGTGCAGGCTGCAGTCCTCATAGCTGTGTAGTAAAGAAAAGCAGCAGATGCAATTTGAAGCTGTAATTTTACACCGAATCTCCTGCTGGAAGACGGGCACATTCTCACTAAAGAGCCAGGGAGTCTGAATCTTGTGCTGAGCATTGTGAGATTTCAGCAGCAGCAGACGAGGAGGTACACTTAAAAGAGCTTGTGAATTAAGATTTAGGCGGGTATTATGACATGGATTCTTCTAGTGAGGACATCAGCATCATCAGGTCTAATCTTTAGAATCATTACAGTTTGTGTTGAGGTACGTGGTGATGGATGCTTGTCTGTCATATATGTGTTGACAGAGTGCGAGGCTGGTGTCCAGACATGGGCTGTTCAAATTGAGAGTTTTAGCAAATCTTGACTTACTGCATATAATAAAAGTTGTGATCAGGTGTAAACCAAAAGCTTGGACTCTATCAGGACATCAGAAAATGTCATAGAAATCTAGATGGAATAACAAATGCAGTTTTTGGGGCATTTTTTTTTTTTTGCCACAATGAGTGGAATGAATGGATTTTACTGCTCCTTCCTGCTGGATCCACTTCCAGCCTAACAGGAACTTTATAAGTTTGTCTGCTTAACAGTTTGGTAAAATAAAAACCTAAAATTTAAATTTTTTATTAACAGAAATTCCCAGTAAGAATTCTGAGGAAAACTTCACGTTGTTACGAAATTATAAAGTAGAAGATGAAGATATCATGCAGCGCTCTTCAGGAGAAAACCTTAATGTACATCCAGGGCTTCACATTACAGAAATATCATACAATGAGGAACCTTTTCCTAAACAATCGCACGTTGTTATCACAGGTACAGATCAGAAAGGGGGTAAAAGACTTCAGTGTGGTAAAGAGTTCACAGAAAGCTTGGACCTTTCTATGCAAAGAACAACTCACACAAAAGAGAAGCCATATTCCTGTTCAGAATGTGGGAAGCGTTTCACATATGAATCACATTTTATTATTCATGAGCGAATTCACACAGGAGAGAAACCATATCCATGTTCAAACTGTGGGAAATGTTTTACACAGAAATCAGATCTTGTTAAACATGAGAGACGTCACACAGGAGAGAAGCTGTTTTCATGTTCAGAATGTGGAAATAGTTTTATACAAAAATCAGATCTTGTTAACCATGAGAGAATTCACACAGGAGAGAAACCATATTCATGTTCAGAATGTGAGAAATGTTTTACACAGAAATCAAGTCTCGTTATACACGAGAGAAGTCACACAGGAAAGAAACCATATTCATGTTCAGAATGTGGGAAATGTTTTACACAAAAATCAGCTCTTGTTAAACATCAGAGATTTCACACAGGAGACAAACCATATTCATGTTCAGAATGTGAAAAGTGTTTTACACAAAAATCAGATCTTATTAACCATGAGAGAACTCACACAGGAGAGAAGCCATTTTCTTGTTCAGAATGTGGGAAATGTTTTACACAGAAATCAAATCTTGTTACACATCGGAGATTTCACACAGGAGAGAAACCATATTCTTGTTCAGAATGTGGGAAATGTTTTACTCAAAAATTAGATCTTGTTAAACACCAGAGATTTCACACAGGAGACAAACCATATTCATGTATACAATGTGGAAAATGTTTTACACAAAAATCTGATCTTGTTAAACATCAGAGATTTCACACAGGAGAGAAGCCATATTCATGTTCAGAATGTGGGAAATGTTTTACACAAAAATCAGCCCTTGTTAAACATCATAGATTTCACACAGGAGACAAACCATATTCATGTTCAGAATGTGGGAAATGTTTTACACAGAAATCAAATCTTGTTAAACATCAGAAATTTCACACAGGAGACAAACCATATTCGTGTTCAGAATGTGGGAAACGTTTTACACAGAAATCACATCTTATTACACATGAGAGAAGTCACACAGGAGAGAAGCCATATTCATGTTCAGAATGTGGGAAATGTTTTACACAGAAATCACATCTTGTTACACATGAGAGAAGTCACACAGGAGAGAAGCCATATTCATGTTCACAATGTGGAAAATGTTTTACAAATAAATCACATCTTGTTACTCATGAGAGAATTCACACAGGAGACACACCATATTCATGTACAAAATGTGGAAAAAGTTTTACACAAAAATCAGGTCTCGTTAACCATGAGAAAAGTCACACAGGAGAGAAACCATTTTCACATATTTTAACATATCAAGTTGTTGATGGACCTTAAACAGGATCTCCCAGATGACCAAATTTATATTTCTCTGATGTAAACTGTGACTGAGATCCACAGAGGAAAAGTATTGTGGATATATGGAAGAGAAGAAGACCCTTGTTTTCCTCCAGAGCAGTGAAGATGAATTGTCCCCATGAACCTTGCTTCTTATCACTGTATTCACACCTCCACCCACACTGCGGGGGTGTCCAGAGTGACATGGGGAGAAGCAACGATGCTCCATAGAATTGTTTTAACAGTATTTACCGGTAAATGTACTCTCTGGGCTTTTTGGGAGATCAATTTTTTCTTCGGTCCTGTGGAAGATGTTTAATTGGCACTTGTCCACTCATTGTGTCGCCAGTGCTGCAGTCTCTGCTTCGCTCACACAGGCTGCAGGCTTTTCCTCTTATGTCCTGACCAGATGTGTTCCTTTCTATTCCTGTTCTGCTGCATAATATTACATGCAAGTGAACAGGAAAGGAAAGGAACATATCCAGTCAGGATCGTCAGCCTGTGGGAGTGCAGCGGAGTCTTCTTTTCAATAAGCAGGTACATACTAAACTGTCTTCCATGGCACAGAAGAAAAGATGAGTTTTCTAAAAAAAAACAAAAACAAACGAAAAAAGAAATCTTATGTTTGCGCCAAGACATGTTGATGAATTATTATTATTTTGTATGTCTGAGATAAGTACTGACCGGTAGGTCGCCCGCTCATTTATGCTCTGGTTGTTGAAGATCGAATACATGTAATACAATTTCTTCTTTTTAACAACACATTTTATTAGACTTTCTCAATACAATTCCGACCCCGGGTGCGAGAAGTAATAAGAGTATAAGAAAAGTATGTAAAATATAGAACTGCACAAGAGCAACACAGTTATACAGCTATATGGTCACCATATAATCAAACTATTTATCTCTGGGGAATCACAGTTTTCATTTCAGGTTGTACAATTAGATTCAAAATTGATGCTGACGGCTTCCAGGAAACATCTGATAAATCCTGTATAGGAAGATGTATACTTTCCTGACCAAACGCTGGTGCTGGTCTTTAATCTGGAGCACTGTGTATGTACAGTCATGGCCAAAAGTTTTGAGAATTACATAAATATTGGAAATTGTAAAAGTTGCTGCTTAAGTTTTTATAATAGCAATTTGCATATCCTCCAGAATGTTATAAAGAGTGATCAGATGAATTGCATAGTCCTTCTTTGCCATGAAAAATAACTTAATCCCAAAAAAACCTTTCCACTGCATTTCATTGCTGTCATTAAAGAACCTGCTGAAATCATTTCAGTAATCGTCTTGTTAACTCCGGTGAGAATGTTGACGAGCACAAGGCTTGAGATCATTATGTCAGGCTGATTGGGTTAAAATGGCAAACTTGACATGTTAAAAGGAGGGTGATGCTTCCATTGTTAACCATGGTGACCTGCAAAGAAACGCGTGCAGCCATCATTGCGTTGCATAAAAATGGCTTCACAGGCAAGGATATTGTGGCTACTAAGATTGCACCCCAATCAACAATTTATAGGATCATCAAGAACTTCAGGGAAAGAGGTTCAATTCTTGTTAAGAAGGCTTCAGGGCGTCCAAGAAAGTCCAGCAAGCGCCAGGATCGTCTCCTAAAGAGGATTCAGCTGCGGGATCGGAGTGCCACCAGTGCAGAGCTTGCTCAGGAATGGCAGCAGGCAGGTGTGAGCGCATCTGCACGCACAGTGAGGCGAAGACTGTTGGAAGATGGCCTGGTGTCAAGAAGGGCAGCAAGGAAGCCACTTCTCTCCAAAAAAAAAAAATCAGGGACAGATTGATCTTCTGCAGAAAGTCTGGTGAATGGACTGCTGAGGACTGGGGCAAAGTCATATTCTCCGATGAAGCCTCTTTCCGATTGTTTGGGGCATCAGGAAAAAGGCTTGTCCGGAGAAGAGAAGGTGAGCGCTACCATCAGTCCTGTGTCATGCCAACAGTAAAGCATCCTGATACTATTCATGTGTGGGGTTGCTTCTCATCCAAAGGGGGGGGGGGTCACTCACAATTTTGCCCAAAAACAGCAATGAATAAAGAATGGTACCAAAACACCCTCCAACAGCAACTTCTTCCAACAATCCAACAACAGTTTGGTGAAGAACAATGCATTTTCCAGCACGATGGAGTACCGTGCCATAAGGCAAAAGTGATAACTAAGTGGCTCGGGGACCAAAACATTGACATTTTGGGTCCATGGCCTGGAAACTCCCCAGATCTTAATACCATTGAGACCTTGTTGTCAATCCTCAATAGTTCTGACAAACTCCAAGAAGTGATGATGAAAGAATGGGTCGCTATCAGTCAGGAATCGGCCCAGAAGTTGATTGAGAGCATGCCCAGTCGAATTGCAGAGGTCCTGAAAAAGAAGGGCCAACTTCAAATACTGACTCTGCATAAATGTCATGTAATTGTCGATAAAAGCCTTTGAAAAGTATGAAGTGCGTGTAATTATATTTCACTACATCACAGAAACAAAGATCTAAAAGCAGTTTAGCAGCAAACTTTGTGAAAACTAATATTTGTGTCATTCTCAAAACTTTTAGCCACGACTGTACAGTGCAGAATTAAAGTTTCTGCTCCTACAATTTAGCCAGGAGCAGGCCCTGTCTTTGCCTGTCACTGACAGCCGAAGACCAGGAGGAGGAGGCAGAATTGGTTTATTACTGCTTCTGCCTTCTCCTGTCCTTGCTGCATAAAGCTTAATGAGTAGTGATGAGCGGCATAGGCAATATTTCGCGATATTTTGAGAATTTTTGACCGAATATTCGCCATAAATTCACAAATTCAAGAAGTTGTGATCTCCAGTCATTATTTACTTGATTGCGAAAATCGGCAATGAAATATATTCGCGATAAAAATTCGCGATTAGAATATATATCAATACCAAGGGTTAGGCAACATTCCTATTGGTTGCTAGGGATGTTGCTAAGTGCCAATATTTGCGAATACATAGCACTATATTCTAAATATTCGCGAACTCTCAAAGTGGCGATATTCGCATTTTGAATATTGGCGCTCAACACTATTAATGAGTGCATTTTCATATCTGCAGCAATTCCTGCATAGAACAGCCTGCTGGAGTTCTCTGAATCCCGCACTGCCCAATGCAACCAGAATGCCTGTTGGCCCCATTAACTATAGTGGGGTCCGGCAGATATACAGAGAATTGACCGGACACAAACAGCTGCACACTGCGGTATCTGTCCGGCCGATACCTGGCATTCTCTGCCAGAACTGGCAGCCAGGTCACCCTGTCACAGATGTGAAAGTAGCCTAAGCCACTCCAGGCCAACTTTTCCAATATAATAGGCTGAACTGGGGGAATAAAGTTAGAACTCTTAAACCATCACATCCGCACTAAATCACAAAAAGAAAGTGTCCAGTCACGGAGACCTTTTTAGGCCTGGTCATTAAAGGGTCACTGACTTTTATATTTTTCATTTTACAATTAAAGAGGTATTCTCATCTCAGAGATGTATAAGGCTGCGGGAAGAGGCCTGGTTTACGGAAACAATAGGACAGTAATCTTTTCTATTTTTTTGTAACCAAGCCTCCACTGAAACCTGGATACAGTGGGCTGGGTGAGGGGGTTCCCGTTCTACAGATACTTGCAGGTCCCAAGGACGCAGCATATGCCATACATTTCTGAAATTGCTGTTTTAATGATGTTGAAGATAATGTCATATACCATTGCCCTGAAGTGAAATCCTGTGTGACTATTGCTCAGACTTACTCCATGTTCTCCCATCTGATGCTGTGTTCAAGGAAGCCTGTAGATTAAGGACACTCCAAGTTTGCCGAAGTTCTCTGTAACAACCATTGATTGTATTGGTGGATTCTCATAGATTGGACAATTTTTTTTCCTCGATTAATGTTTGACAATAAAAGGGTTTCCTTTGTCAAAGACGTTTTTCTGTTTCGGTGTGTTGCTCCACATATGCCATATCTAGACACAATAATTTCTGTAGCTGTAATACTAGTTTTATTCAAATTTGTTGTCAGTGGTGGACAGTATTCATTGATGAAGAACACCACCCTGATAAAGGGATGAGTCCTCAAGATAAATCAGTGGTTTGAAGGCAACATTACATAGTAAGGGTGACAGGGAGCAATCTCGAGGCATTCCCTTGGTTAATTTAAATGATTCAGAAAGAAGCCTTGAGTATAAATTCAAGCTGGGATTTTCGAATAGATGCGAGATGAAGACCCTGACATTACCCCAAACGCTCGTCTTGCCTTGTACCTTCCCCAGCCAGTTCAACCTAACAGTATTAAAGGCTTTCTTTGTGTGCATAATTCACTGTGGATAGGAACGCTATGAAGATTAAGTAAAACTAATACTTTATTAAATATGCAAAAATCCAAAAAAAGTGCAGGGAAAAGTAACCTACCAAATATAAAAATATATAAAATTCCGAGTGACCAATTACTATCCACAAACCCTGAGACAGACCAGGGTATTGCGTGGAAAACAACGGTCTGCGGTACCGCTCAGGTGTGGATGCAGTCACTAGGAAATCCACTTAAGGTGCAGTACACAGGTTGCAGCAACACGCCAAAAAGGCTGCGCACCGTGGCACGGACAAGGTGCTCAGCTCAGTCACCCAGTGTAGATGGCCCTGGACTAAATTAATCAGACTAATCCAGTGATAAACATCTACTCACTAGGGTGGGCTGCATGAAATAGCACACCTGTTCATGTGTATGAAACAGATGCCAAATTGCCAGCCCTGTGAGCACGAATCAATGGACACTAACTAACTGGGTATGAGCAAAACGATTGAGTGCACCTGTTCACATACTACAGGAGGCTGAATAAACGCCGACCAGTTCTGTAGATGGCGCAGGGGTAACACTCCCACCCTTAACCCAAAATTCATTATCTCATCGCGTTATCTTGAAACAAAAGCCATTGAGAAGCAATTGTTTCACTACTTTAGTTAACTAAACTGAACTTAACCAATCTCAGAAAACAGGAGTGGATTGACCATAGACCCTACTGTGATACTTCCTGGTGGGCCGATGCCTAGGATGGCCACCCAAGCTCTCCTAATGATCTGATTCTCTCCTACACACCTGTTCAGCAGCCATAGGTGCCCTCCTGAATTCAACTGAATCGATGTCCTCAGGACAGTGATACCGTTCAATACAGTGGCATAGGTGGCAGTATTTTGTACTGCACTGTGGTAGTTGGATCAGCTGGGGCGGTATATTGCTATGCACTATGGTATTGCTGGCCCTGCCTACTTTTTTAGTCCCTGCCTACATATGTTATCCCTGACTAATTATGCTGCTGTGTCTTCTGTCAATTTCGACCCTCCTGCAATATGGGACCACTTTTAGTTTCCAGTCGGCCCTGGTTCCAGACCTTGTCTAGACCTTTCAGGACCTTGCAGTGCATTTTCCTGCACTAAATTCTTCAATTTTAGGTAAAAAAATATTGTGCCATTAATGGTGTCAAATATACTGATCCTTTTATTCCAAACCACGCTCTAATAGTGCCCCATGATTTAGAGAATAGCCTCCTAGTTTCCTTCTAATCTTGTTGGATATAATTAGTGACCCGGACTCTAACAATGAAAAAATATTACAATGTGTAGATCTACTCAATAAGTGTCTACAGAAAGGGCTCCCTTCCCAGTGTTTATAAAGCCAGAGCTGTGAGGCTATAAAGTATCCCTTAAGGAACGGAAGATTTAATCCTCCTTGTTCAATTGGTTTATATAAGTAATTTATTTTAAGCCTTACCCGCTTTCTTTCCCAGAGTAGATCATTTATCAGGGTCTCGATTAACTTAAAAAACGCGTCCTCTATCCAAACTGGGGAATTTCTGAGAGTCTAGAGAAGTTGAGGTAATATTACCATTTTCACTAAGGATACTCTATCGGCCCTAGACAGCGGCAGACGAAGCCATACCGTAATTTTTTATCTTAATTTATTAATCAACGGAATCAGATTTAGATGTACAAAATCTTCTACTTTAGGAGAAATTGTAAGCCTAGATATTCAGAAGAGTTAAGGGGCCTGTCATAGGGTAATCAATTTTTAGCAGCGGCATTAACACAGTTTTAGACCAGTTAAAGGGGTTCTGCAGTTTGATACAACTGATGATCTATCCTCAGGATAGATCATCAGCATCTGATCGGCTGGGGTCTGACACCCGGGACCCCCGCCGATCAGCTGTTTGAGAAGGCAGCGCCGCGGCCTTCTCACTGTTTACTGCTGCTAGCGCCCCAGTGAACAGAGCTTAGCCTCGCCCACGCCACTTGGATACAAGTCATGACGTCACTGGGCGGGGCTCTAGCAGAGGTAAACAGTGAGAAGGCCACGGCGCTGCTGCAGCGCCGCTGCCTTCTCAAACAGCTGATCGGCGGGGGTCCCGGGTGTCAGACCCCAGCCGATCAGATGCTGATGATCTATCCTGAGGATAGATCATCAGTTGTAACAAACTGCAGAACCCCTTTAATGTCAAAATCTGGCACTGATCCAAAACTGTTGATTATCTGAATAAGTTCAGGAAGTGTAGAATCAGTATGATCAATAAAAGACAAGACGTCATCGGCATAAAGAGAAACACGGTCCTCTGTGCCCAATATCCCGAATCCTTTGATCCTAGAATCTTGTCTAACTTTAACGGCGAGGAGTTCTATATATATATATATATATATATATATGTCAAATAGCAATGGAGACAGAGCACATCCCTGGCAGGGGCCTCTGGTCAGGGGAATACTATCCGTCAAGCTACCATTTACATTCAGTCTTGCTGTAAGGGTTCTATACATAAGTTTTATCATAACGATAAATTTGGGGCCAAAGCCCATCCTTCCCAGAACTTTCCAGAGGAATTCCCCCTCCACCCTGTCGAACGCTTTAGAAGCATCCAACGACAGGATGGATCTGGAGACCCCCCCCCCCTTCCCCGATGGCTGAATATTAACAAAAAGACGGTGCAGGTTATGGTATGTGCCTTTATTTGGGACAACCCCATTTTGATCAGGATGTATTACTGTTGAAACGACCTTAGATAACCTTGTAGCAAAAATTTTGTTCAGGATGTGCGATCCAGATTCACTCTCCAGTATATATTGTAATTATCTATTTTCTTTTTCCCTCCTCTGGGGTCAGCACTCCTCCCCATTTGGACTAGGTGTTTTTAATTAGCCTTAGCTGCAAGGGGTTTATAAACTCCTACTATCTCTCAGATGGATTTCCTGAGGGTTGTTACTGGGTGAGCTCTTTGCATTCATTCACATGGTGCAGTACTGCGTGTCTGCCATTGCTGCCTTAGTGCTGTGCTGGTGGGGTGGTGGGGCCCAGGGCCAAGGAGGCTTTGCTGCACAGTGGGGTTGCTGTGTGGCTCCTGGGTCCTGCTGTCTGCTGCTGGTGCGGTGCTGGGGCGCCGGTGGTCGCCGCGCATGGCTGCGCCATTATAGGTTAGAGTGGTTTCCCACTTGTAGAGGCTTCCTTGTCGCGGTAAGTGGGCCTATGCTCTTTGATCAAACTGTATACTAATGCCTCTTTTGCACAGCATACTATGTATTACAAATCAGGTGGATATGCCACGTAATTATGCTGAGACAGTCATTATATCAAAAGCATAGTGTTGAGGATGTGCGATCCAGATTTACTCTCCAGCATCTATTATTAAAAAATATTTTCATATTTTCAGCAGAAGTTGAATCGACAAGTTGTTCAGGAGAGCAAACTATGGTCAGAAATTCTGACTGACATACTGTAGTGTGTGTTTCGAGATAACAGATAGAGGAAGGAGAGAAAGATAGGGACAGAAATAAGCAAAAGCAGATGACACCATTGACTCCTGTGGAAGCTGCAGTGAGGACTTCCAAACAAACTAATAATAATCCCAGAACAAACCACCTCAACCTGTCAAACTAAGATATTGAGGTAATCAGAGAGGTCAGGTTCCCCTAAGGGGATGGAGTAGAGGTCCCAGGGGGAGGGAGATAACAGGTCCAACCCGAGTACAGCATTGGAGCTGAGGTGGTATGGGCCACTTATCCTGAAATTGTAAGAGTTTATCTTGGACCACTCCCAAACAGAATTATGGCCCAAAATTTCATGAGGCCCACTCCTGCTCCTCTGGGCTCCAGCAATGTCAATATCCAGTTTGACTTTGTTACAGCCAATCACAGGCCTCGGCAGTGTCATGCTCTTCTTGTGACCATTTTTCATGGTGCAAGGGAAGCCTGACAATGCAGCAGCCTGTGATTGCCTGTGGTGATGTCAAACTCCGAGAGGAGCATTGCAGCCTGGGAGAAGAAGGAACGGGGAGCCGAGGCCGAGAAGTAGGCTAAGTCATCATTAGTGATCAGCAGCATAGGCAATATTCATTTTCTTGATATTCCGTGAATTTTTGGCCTAATATTCGCCATAAATAAGCAAATTTTAGAATTCGTGATCTCGTCATTATTTTCTCGATTGCAAAAATCGGCAATGTAATATGCGCGTATTGCGCATGCAATAGAGGCGTGGCTCACTTTTGCCACATTTTTCAAGCTGCTAGAAGTTTCCTGAGACTGGAGAAAATGGTTGGCAGCAACTTTCGTGACTGTGAGGAAGAACTCCCGAACACTGTAAGTAATTTTACATTACAGCACTGTTTTTGATTACATTTCGCATGCATGGCAGAACAATGGCTTTATATGCAGATAGAGTGCTCCAATATATTCACCATCACAGGACAGTAATTCCTATCACACTACCTAACACCTTGCACTGGAAACTATAGGCTACACTATATCATAATCTAACCTACACTGACTATCTCCCACTAACTATCTGTATTATATATTGTGGGGAGTCGCTCTGGTAGACAGCGGTGCGGGTGCAGTTTAGAGGCAAAACAAGGAGTCCAGATTGTGCATCAAACAGTGTTTTATTCACACTTGCACGCCACAAATGAAAAGCAGTCTCTTGGTGACAGTTCACACACAACGGAAATACTGTGGCAAAACAAAAACAGGCCAACACAGGGTCCAGTCACCTTGGGTGGTTTAGGTGCGGGTTCACACCTAGCAGTCGGCTCAGCCGCAGGCGATTCCACCTTCAGGTCGCAGGGAAACACCACCTTGCTGAGCTCCTTCCTCCAGGACAGAGAACTCCTCAGCCCTGTTTGCAGGCTCCAGGATAATCACACACACACAGACACAGCTGCTGGCTGCGTTATATACCCAGCCCAAAACATGGACTGGACCGTGGGGAGCAGCCACCCACCCTACTCTTTAGCTGCTCCCAGTAAGAGCCGGCCCGGATCGGCTTTGCAGCCATGCTATTTAACAGAGCAGCACTAGCTGCTGCAGACCAAAACCCCGGCTCTTACCTCACCGAGGCCAGCAACCTCGGTGACACGTACCTGCTATCAAATACAACACCTTGCACCCTCTTACACACCCCCTTTGTTCAGCCCTGAGGGGTGAACACACGTGAGGCAGTGGACGCGGGACAGGGCATCTGCGTTGCCCTGCAAGCGGCCTGCCCTGTGTTCCACTGAGAATTTGAAATTCTGAAGAGATAGGAACCACCTGGTGACCCGAGCATTCCTCTCCTTGGCCTGACTCATCCATTTGAGGGGAATGGTCGGTCACCAGACAGAACCTCCTCCCTAACAAGTAGTAGCGGAGAGATTCGAGTGCCCACTTGATAGCCAGGCACTCCCTCTCCACTATACTATATCTGGACTCGGCGGGATTGAGCTTACGGCTCAGGAAGACAACGGGATGTTCTTCCCCGTTGACCTCCTGAGACAGTACCGCACCGAGGCCTACCTCCGAGCGTCGGTCTGTACGACAAACTCCTTGTTGAAGTCGGGTGTCACCAAAACCGGGGACCCACACAGGGCCGACTTCAACGCGGCAAGCCTCCTCCGCCTTTTCACTCCAGCTAACCCTCCCAGACTTTCGCCCCTTCAACAGGTCTGTCAACGGCGCTGCTATTGTGGCAAAGTGGGGCACAAACCTCATGTAGTAACCTACAATCCCCAGGAACGACTTTACCTGCCTGGTGGTGACCGGTCGGGGCCAGTTACGAATGGCCTCTACCTTGGTTACCTGAGGTTTGATGACTCCCGCCCAATTACATATCCCAGATATTTTGTCTCCTCTAACCCTATGGAGCACTTCTTTGGGTTAGCGGTCAGTCCGGCTTTCCTCAGGGCATCCACTACCGCCTGCACCTTGGGTAAATGGCTTTCCCAGTCGGTGCTGTGGATGACTACATCATCTAAGTAGGCCGAGGCGTACCGGCGATGTGGTCGCAGCACTATGTCCATTAACCTTTGGAAAGTGGCGGGGCGCCATGCAGGCCAAAGGGTAACACCTTGTAGTGATACAGGCCCTGCGGGGTAACAAATGCGGTTTTTCCTTAGCCGACTCCGTTAAGGGTACCTGCCAGTACCCTTTAGTGAGGTCCAGCACAGAAAAATAACGGGCTTGCCTAAACTTTCAACCAGCTCGTCTACTCGGGGCATGGGATGCAGCGTCAAACTTGGACACTTCATTTAATTTGCGAAAATCGTTGCAGAACATAGCGTCCCATCCGGCTTAGGTATCAGGACTATGGGACTGGCCCACTCACTTTCGACTCCTCAATGACATCGAGCTTCAACATTACTTGCACTTCCTCCGCGATGGCCCGTCGCCGAGCCTCGGGTACCCGGTATGGTTTTAACCGGATCTTGGCCTGAGGCTCAGTGGCGATGTCATGTTGGATGAGAGGCGTGCGGCCAGGGAGGTCGAGAACACATCCGTGTTCCGACTGATGAACTCCTGACTTCCTGAACTTGTTTGGAAGACAGGCTGTCTGCAATTTTACCGTGGTTACTGCTTCACAGGCCTCGAACTGTGGGGCTGGACCCTTTTCACCTAGAAGCCCTGGCCGGGGGCTGTGGTCGTCGGCCGTGTCCCTATCTTTCCACGGCTTAAGTAAATTCACGTGGTACACCTGCTCCGGCTTGCGCCGCCTGGCTGGTGTACTTTGTAATTTACTTCCCTACCTTCTCGATCACCTCATAGGGGCCCTGCCACCTAGCTAGGAATTTGCTGTCAAGGGTGGGTACCAGAACCAACACTCGATCTCCCGGATTGAAGCCCCGTACCCGAGCCTGACGATTATACACCCTACTCTGGGCTTGTTGTGCTGCCTCCATATGCTCCCGGACCAGCGGCAACACCCTTTCTATCCGTTCCTGCATCTGGGTGACATACTCAATGACACTTTTGTGGGGGACAGGCTGTTGTTCCCATGCTTCCTTGGCGATATCCAACAGGCCCCGAGGGTGTCTGCCATAAAGCAGTTCGAAGGGCGAGAACCCAGTAGAGGCCTGGGGTACCTCTCGCACTGCGAACATGAGATAGGGCAGAAGCAGGTCCCAGTCCTTCCCATCTCTAGACACCACCCTCTTTAACATATTTTTTAGAGTTTGGTTAAACCTCTCAACAAGACCGTCTGTTTGCGGATGGTAAGCGGACGTCCGTAACTGCTTTATACGCAACAATTTACACAGTTCCCTCATTACTTTGGACATAAAAGGGGTCCCTTGGTCTGTCAGAACCTCTTTTGGCAGGCCCACACGGGAAAACATCTCCATTAACTCTTTGGCAATGAGCTTAGCTGAGGTATGTCGCAGAGGCACCGCCTCGGGATACCGAGTGGCATAGTCGAGAACTACCAGAATGTGTGGCCCCTGGCAGACTTTGGTACAGGCCCAATTAAATCCATAGCGATTCGCTCGAACGGTACTTCAATAATTGGCAGAGGTACCAGAGGACTACGGAAATGTGGCTGGGGGCTAGTTATCTGACAGGTCGGACAGGTCTTACAATAATCTTCTACCTGCTATCAAATACAACACCTTGCACCCTCTTACAATATATAAACTAACTTTCTAATGTAAAGCACAGAGCACAGCAATGACACTGCCGTCTCTCTCTCAGAACTGCAAAAAACAACAGAAAATGGCTGCTGGGGAGTTTCTTATACAGTGTGCTCCAACGGTACAAGGCTCCTCTCAGCCACAGAGGCAGCTACCACTCAGGTAGAATGAGTGTGGATAAAAGCAGGGGGTGCCAATCCCTGAGCGACAAAAGCTACTTTGATGGCCTCTTTGATCCAACGGCTTAAAGTTGGTTTAGAAGCTTTAAGACCTCTGTTTTTCTGACAAAAAGAATGAAAAAAATTCTCGGATCTTCGAAAGTCTTTGGTTCTTTCAAGGTATATTTTCATACTTCTGGCAACATCTAGGGTCTGAAGAACCTGCTCTTCTTTAGACACTGGACATGGATAAAAAAACAGGTAAAGAAATGACCTGGTTTAAATTGTGGAAAGAAGGTACCTTAGGCAAGAAAGTAGGGAGAAACCGCAGAAGTACCCTATCCGGTAAAAATAGAGTATAAAGCTCCACCACATCCAAGGCCTGCAATTCTCCGATTCTCTTTGCTGAAGTAATGGCCGGCAAAAAACAGGTCTTCCAAGATAAGAACTTTAAATCCACTCTCTGAAGGGGCTCAAAGGGGGGAGAGCATAACCCCCTGAACACGACTGACATCCCACTGAGGTATAGGGCTCAGGATCCTAGGTTGCAGTCTTTTGGCTCCTTTAAGGAACCTTTTGATTAGAGGGTCCTGAGAAAAAGGCTTGTCTAAAACTGCAGACAAAGCTGAGGTATGTACCTTTAAGGTTGAAGGTTTAAGACCCTTGTCTAATCCATCCTGTTGGAACTGAAGAATGGAAGAAATAGGGGGATCCACTGAGGACACCACATTTAGGGCACACCACTGCTGAAAAGTCCTTCCGATCTTGGAGTAAGCTTTGTTGGTAGATACCGATCTGGAATAGGATAAAGTGTTCAGGACCCTCGTAGACAACCCTCTAGACTCTAGAAGGGGGCGATTAACCTCCAGGCTGTCAGGTTGAGACTCTTCAAGTCTAGGCATGACCCTGCCAGATGTACCAGGTCTTGCCTCGAGTGAAACTTCCAATATTGCCCCACGCTCATGTGTATGAGCTGGGTGAACCAAGACCTCTTCGGCCAGAAAGGTATTATGGCGATCATTGAGGTCTGGTCTTTCCTGAGTTTCATCAATACTGTTGGTATCATGGAAACTGGAGGGAATACATAGGCCAGCCTGAACCTCCACGGAATGGACAGAGCATCCACCACTCAAGGATTGTCTTCCCTGCATAGGGAAAAGAATCTGTCCACCTTGGCGTTGAACCTTGTCACCATAAGATTGATCTCTGGCATTCCCCACCGTTGCGTAATCTGATGGAAGACTTCTTGGCTTAGGGACCACTCGCCTGGCACTGGAAGATTTTGACTTAGGCTATCCACCACCACATTGAGAGTTCCTCTGATGTGAACTGCGGCCAGGTGGGTAAGATTATTTTCTGCCCAAGACAGGATCCATCCCACTTCCTGGAGGAGAGTTTGAGATCTCATTCCTCCCTGTCCGTTTATGTAGAATACTGTCGCCATATTGTCCGAGTGAACTCTCACTGCTTTGCCCTGGACTTGAGGCGTGAAGTGTAGGAGCGCCAACCAGACCGCTCTTAATTCTCTTAAGTTTGACGACATTTGGCTCTCTTGGGGAGTCCAAGTACCTTGTACTGGAACTTTTTCCAGATGGGCTCCCCAAACCTAGAAGGGATGTATCTGTGATTAACATGATCCAACAGGGTGGAATCAAGGACCTCCCATCTTTCAGCTGCTTCCACCATCTGAGGAAGCAGCATACCCGAGGAGACAGCGAGCATCTCTTGTCTAACCCCGTTGGGTTGTAGTTCCTACTTCCGACTAAAGAGGGCGCAAGTGTGCTAGGGCCCAAGGGATTGCCTCTGCAGTTGCTGACCTGTGGCTCAACATCTTCATCAAGGTTCTGATGGAAACCACATGGGGGACCAGTAGAAACTCTGCGGCTCTGATTACCTTCTGGCGTCTCTCCGGAGTGAGGGAGAGAGTCATCCGAGAAGAGTCTATTATGAACCCCAAGAATTTTCTTGATGTTGCGGTATGATTTTGGATTTCTCCCAATTTATTATCCAGCCTAAATGCAGGAGAAAAGTAAGAGCCTGATGAAGATGGTTCTGCAACACATCTAGAGATGTGGCTTTTAGTAACCAGTCGTCTAGATAAGGAATAATCTCTGAACTCTCCAGCCTCAAGGCTGCCACTATAGCAACCACAACCTTTGTGAAGGTGTGGGGGGCAGAAGAGATTCCAAAGGGCAGGGCAGCAAACAGAAAATGTCTGACAGTGCCCCCGAGAAAGACAGCAATCCGTAGGTACCTTCTGTGATCTGGTTCAACCGGTACATGAAGATACGCATCTTTGAGGTTTATGGTGACCATGCGGTCCCCTAGTTGCAGAGCTTCTATGACCGAGTGAATGGTCTCCATTCTGAACCGCCTTTGGGTTATAAAACGGTTCAGGTAACAGAGATCTATTATCATTTGCCTGCTCCCGTCAGGCTTGGGTACAAGAAATACGGGGGAATACACTCCAGATCCTCTTTCTACAGAGGGCACTTCTTCTAGCGCTTCCTTTTGCAGGTAAAGAATGATGGCTTGTTCTAAGCATGCCTGTTTTACAGGAGAGAGGTATGAGGTCCTCACGAACCTTGAAGGAGGAGGAGCTAAAAAACTTATCCTGTACCCCTCTCTTATAACTTGAAGGACCCACTGGTCCAAAATCCTGTGTTCCCAATTTTTTGGGAAATGGCGGCGACGTCAGCCTACAGGAGTGAGCAAGCCGGGGGTGAAAAAGAGGGTCTACAAAAAGATCTGCTAGAGGAGTAAAGATGGCGTCAAAGACTCGACTTTCTTTTCCTCGGGTCCTGGGTGCGAGGATTTCCTCTGGATTTTATCAGAGAGTCCCTCCATAATCCTATCTAGCTCAGACCCAAATAGTCTCCCTGGTTCATAAGGGAGACCTCAGAGATTGCACTTAGAGGCACTGTCTGCCTTCCAGGGTCTGAGCCAGAGGGGCCTCCTACTGGCAACAGAAAGAGCCATCGACTTAGAAGTCAACATAAGCTGTTGAGATGCTGCCTTACTCAAGAAATTTGCTCCCAAAAGAGCAGACCTGTACTGAGAACTGATATCATTTCTATCCACAGCAGAGTCTACATCCGTTTGAATTTCTAGGAGCTTCTTCCTGAGAAAATTAGCAACCTCCGAGGACACAACTGCAACTGAGGCAGAGGCGAATTCGGCAGAATAGCTTCTTCTTAAAGTACATTCAACTCTACTATCCAGAGGATCCTGGAGATTAGAACCATCATCAGAGGGAACCACAGAGCCTCCTGACAGCTTGTATATGGCTAAATGCACCTTGGGAGGAGGGCCCCATTGGTCCAGCTGACCCTGGACTAGGGAGTATAGGGCTTTGAACCTTTTAGATATTACCGGTCCTTTTTCTGGATGCTTTCATTCAGTTGTCATCAAACTTTTGAGCGACTCTTCCACTTTGAAGGCCCTAGACCCCCTAGAGGTGGATGTAGAATGTAGAAGCTTCCCCCTGATCAATATCCTGGTGGGCTTCATCGATAATCATCAGGTCATCTCCCAAGGACAAAGATCTCCTAGGAGAACTATGTCTAGGCCTTTTCTGGGCTAATGCGTCAGTTATGGACTTGCCCACAAATTCTTTTACCCAGGTTATCATGTCCAAAGAATGGGGCTCAGGATCTGGGGGGGCGACAACTGACATTTGCTATAGATATAGTCGTCAGGCAGCAAGGCGCTACAGCCCCAACATGTCAGGTGCCTGTGTTTGGAAGAGGACTTCCATTCCGAAGAGGGCACCTTCCCCGAGCCCGGATAAGACATCTAAATAATTCAAGAAAAATATTGAAGAAAATTCTGGATAGCAGCAGCAGCGAGGCGGCTGAAATTAGCAGGTAGCGTCAGCTCAGTCTCGTGTGTGAGCACAACAGTGTCAGTATTAAGGCAACAGCAACTCTCCTACAAGTAGTGAACAAAGAGACAGCTGGAAAAAAATTAGCTACTTAAATAGCCGAGGTGGCAGGAGACAATCCTCAGCCTCCCTCTGACGTCACACCACCGAGTAAAAAGGAAAAAAACTCTGAAGGGGGAAGTTAAAAAGTAGCTGCATGGAAACCCAAGGTTTTCTGTCCAGAATGTGAGACAGAAATTTTTTTAGTTTAAACCAGCAGTTCCCTGATCCCCCCGCGGTCCGAAGCGACCGTAGAGACGCCAGGTGGTGCAGGGAAGGTAAAGAAAACGGTACCTCAACTCTTTACCAAAGGTAACCGAAGACCCTGTCAGCACAAGGGGATCGTAGCCCAGAGAAACCGAACGCCGGACCTCACAGACGACTGCAGGAACAAAAAAACAACAAGAAATTGGTCTGCATGAGACCACCACCTGTTCCTTCTGAAAAAATCGAACGGTGTGTGTATTGGGGGAGGTCTTTATAGGGGCCTATTGGTAATTATCACTTGAATTATAACTTTATTTAGAGTTAATTAACCTGTCCTGATTGTCCACAGGGACAATAATACCCAAGTTGTGCTGCTGTTGGACATAAGGGAAATCTAGAATATTTGCGATTACGAAGGTATAGCACTATATTCTATATCTTTGCAAATTCTCAAAGTGCCGATATTAGCGATAAAAATTTGCAATTAGAATATTCGCGATCAACACTAGTCACCTTGTGCACAACCCCTTCCAGGCTTTCTTTTAGAACCATGTAAATAGACCAATGGAAAAACTCAGTGTTTCTCCCTTCTCCCTGTAGCCCTTACCATATAAATACTCTCGTTTATCACAGAGGGAAAGCTCTAAGCAAGACTTCTTTTGGACACTAACCTGGCTTTGTTTCTTTCTGTCTTCTTTACTTTATGTACTTTTATATACGCTCTGCTGTATCTGCATGTGTCTTTTATATCACTGCTACTCTTCAGTAAATCATTTATTCACTTTTTGTTTAAAAGGAACCTGTTATCAATGATTGATTTCAGCGGTCTGTCATTTAAAAGTTAAAAGTAAGTGGTTGCCAAGAACCAACATCACAATCATTGCAGACTAGGCCTAGAAAAGAGTCACAGCCACCTGAGAAGAGTCCTGGTTATTCATGAATTCCTGCTCTCCCACCCACCTGCTGATGACTGACAGTCTTCTACCTCGTTTTCTCTCTTTCTCTCTAGGAGAGAACTGCCATTCATCAGCAGATGGGTCGGATAGTGCAGGAGATTATGAATAACTCTGACCCTTTTCAGGTAGATTTGACTCTTTTCAAGGCCCAGGCTGCAATGATTATGATGCTAGTTCTCGGCAACCACTGACTTTTAGCTCATGAGTGACACACCGTTGAAATCAGCATTTCTGCCACTAATTTATACTGCCTTCAGTGAGGTCAGCATAAAGTTGATGACAGGTTCCCTTTAAGGCAGCCTATTTACTCTCATATGTCAGAATCCACAGTAAGGGCTCCTGCACAGAACCGTTGTTATTGTCCGCATCTGATGCCCATTTTTTGCGGATCGAATGTAGATCCATTCACTTCAATGTCCGTGTGTCCATTCTGTGGCCTTGCAAACAAATAGAACATGTCCTATTCTTGTCCATATTATGGACAAGGACAGGACACTTCTATAATGTGTAGGGCATCTGGTATCTGTGTTTTGAGAACTGCAAAAACGTCAATGGCCGTGTGCATGAGCCCTGGAAGATTAGCTATGGAAATTGTTGGGTCTAGACAGGAAATACATGGAAAGACACAATGAAACTACAAAAGTAAAACCCCTTTATTGTTAGACATTGGTCGACGACAAAAAACAGTCCAGTGTATGACAATTCACCAAAACACTCAATGGTTTGTTACTATTTATGATTATGGAGCCAATTATTCCCTGGCACTGTGTACATACATAAAGCACAACTGGTACAATAAGCATGAACAAAATAAGTTACAAACTGGTACAGGAGGAGAGAGGACCCTGCCCGCGAGGGCTTACAGTCTACAAGGGATGGGAGGAAACAGTAGGTGAGCGTAAAGCTGGTCACACGGTGGTATAGTGGCAAAAGGTTACTGTAGGTTGTAGGCTTGTCTGAAGAGGTGGGTGTTCAGGCTTCTTTTGAAGGTTTCCATTGTAGATGATAATCTGAGGGTTCCATATTATAGGGGATAAACGGGAGAAATCTTGGAGGTGATTGTAGGATAAGAAGAAGGAGAATAGAGAAGGTCGTGTGAGGATCTGAGATTATGTGGGAAGGAAACAGATCAGGTCACAGATGTATGGAGCCAACATACATGGGACAACCTTGTATGTCATAGTTAGTGATTTTTACTGGATTTACTGGGCAATGGGGAGCCACTGAATGAATTGACAAGGAGAAGAGACAAAAGAATCAGGGGGAGACAGGTGGATTAGTCAGGTAATGGAGTTCAGAATAGATTGGAGGGTGCAAGAGTGCTAGATGGAAGGCTACAGAGGATGATGTTGCACTAGTCTAGGCGGAAGATGATGAGATCGTGTACAAGCATTTTTGCAGACTCCTGGTCGAGGAAATTTTTGAGGTAGAGGTGGCAAGAGGTGGAAATGGCTTGGACATGTGGGTTGAAGAAAATAGCAGAAGCATAGGTTACTTGAAGGCAGCGGTCTTGCAGGATTGGGCAGAGCCTACAGCCAGGGGTGTAGCTATAGGGGGTGCAGAGGTAGCAGTCGCTACTGGGCCCAGGAGCCGAAAGACCCTTGTGCTGCATAAAAAAACATGGGTATTATAGAAAGTGCATGATGGTCAAGTCATACCTCTGGCTCAAGGAAAGGGGTTAGGTCAAGAATTTGGCATGGGGGAGGTTCCGTTGCCATTTTATGCCTCGTGAAGCATGAAGGCTGCCCCTGACCACAAAGCATTGAGGGGAAGGGGGCCCAAGCTGAACTCTTGCACCAGAGCCCATAAACCTTTAGCTACGCTCCTGCTTGCAGCCATTGTTGACTGTGACAGGCAGGTCTGTTTGGGGGGGGGGGGGTGAGACGGGAATTGTTAAATTCTGTTTTCTCCATGTTAAGTTTTAGAAAGTGAACGGTGAAGGAGGAGGATACAGCGTATAGGCATTATGGGATTTTGGACAGTAGGGAGGTGACATCTGGACCAGAGAGGTAAATTTGCATGTCATCATCATAGAACTGATACCGAACTCCCAAGCCGATATCTGTGAAGCCAAAAGATCAATTTGGGTACACAGAAAGAATGTGCCAAAGTAAGGGTTTTTACGGATGGGTGTGGTGGTAGCATGTGTAAAATAGGACGGGAAGACACCGGTGGTTAGTGATAGGTTGAAGAGATTAGTTAGGGCAAGGATAAACACTGTGGTGAGGAGGGGGGTGAGGAGGGGTGGAATCCAATCAAGTAGGGTGTGAAGTTTTTCTTCTCTAATGGTGGAGAAGCTGATTTTGGAGGAAGAGGACTGAATCGTTATGTAGAGGGGCTGAGATATGCGACCATCACACACATCCTTTCTGTTTAGCTATAGTGCGATCCCATATGCCTCAAGTCTACTTGAACATGTCCACCTTGAACAGTACTCTTGGCTCTTTTCCTATTCCCTCTAACAGCTGCAATCTGCCAGAACACAGATAAGGTGCTCCTTAGAATGGGTTTTCTTCTATCGCTGCTCTGCAATCTTGTCTCCGTTCTTTAGTCAGACTGGTGTGCCAGGGTTGCCTATTGTTTTTCTGAGTTTTGGTGTGTGTGAGAGGTTGAGAGTTGAGACCTGTAGTTATTTTGTGTTCTATTTTGTGGACTGGGGGGAGCACTTAGAGGTAAGGGAAGAGAATGTAAGTAGTGATAGTGTGGTGGGTGCCCTCAATCAGGAATGATTATGTTTGCTCTCATTTATAATACAGAAAGTACAGCACTTTGTGGCATTGTTACATTGGCTAGAATATGAAAATATGAAAGGAGATAACATAGAAACATAGAAACATAGAATGTGTCGGCAGATAAGAACCATTTGGCCCATCTAGTCTGCCCAATATGCTGAATACTATGGATAGCCCCAGGCCCTATCTTATATGAAGGATGGCCTTATGCCTATCCCATGCATGCTTAAACTCCTTCACTGTATTTGTAGCTACCACTTCTGCAGGAAGGCTATTCCATGCGTCCACTACTCTCTCAGTAAAGTAATTCTTCCTGATATTACTTTTAAACCTTTGCCCCTCTAATTTAAAACTATGTCCTCTTGTAGCAGTTTGTCTTCTTTTAAATATTCTCTCCTCTTTTACCGTGATGCTTCCCTTTATGTATTTAAAAGTTTCTATCATATCCCCTCTGTCTCTTCTTACTTCCAAGCTATACATGTTAAGGGCCTTTAACCTTTCCTGGTAAGTTTTGTCCTGCAATCCATGTACTAGTTTAGTAGCTCTTCTCTGAATATCCTTCTGCAGATCTGGTCTCCAGTACTGCGCACAATACTCCCACTGAGCTCTCCCTAGTGCTCTGTAGAGCGGCACGAGCACCTCTCTCTTTCTACTGTTAATGCCTCTCCCTATACACCCAAGCATTCTGCTGGCATTACCTGCTGCTCTCTGACATTGTCTGCCCACCTTTAGGTCGTCTGATATAATGACCCCTAAATCCCTTTCCTCAGATACTGAGGTTAGTACTGTATCACTGATTTTATATTCTGCTCTTGGGTTTTTACGCCCCAGGTGCATTATCTTGCACTTATCGACATTAAATTTTAGTTGCCAGATTTTTGACCATTCCTCTAGTTTTCCTAAATCCTTTTCCATTTGGTGTATCCCTCCAGGAACATCAACCCTGTTACAAATCTTTGTGTCATCAGCAAAAAGACACACCTTACCATTGAGGCCTTCTGCAATTTCGCTGATAAAGATATTAAACAATATGGGTCCCAAAACAGATCCCTGAGGTCCCCACTGGTAACAATACCATGGTCTGAATATACTCCATTGACTACAACCCTCTGTTTTCTGTCCTTCAGCCACTGCCTAATCCATTCAACAATATGTGAGCCCGAGCTCAGAGACTGCAGTTTATTGATAAGCCTTCTATGTGGGACAGTATCAAATGCCTTACTAAAGTCCAGATAAGCGATGTCTACTGCACCTCCGCCATCTATTATTTTAGTCACCCAATAAGAAAAGTCAATAAGATTAGTTTGACATGATCTCCCTGAAGTAAACCCGTGCTGTTTTTTATCAATCAACCCATGGGTTTTTAGATGTTCCACAATCCTCTCCTTGAGTATGGTTTCCATTAATTTCCCCACTATTGATGTCAGGCTTACTGGCCTATAGTTGCCTGATTCCTCTCTACTACCTTTCTTGTGAATTGGCACAACGTTTGCTAATTTCCAATCTTCTGGGACGACTCCTGTTACCAGTGATTGGCTAAATAAATCTGTTAATGGATTTGCTAGTACACCTCTAAGCTCTTTTAATAGCTTTGGGTGTATCCCATCAGGCCCCTGTGATTTATTTGTATTAATTTTGGACAGCTGACTTAGAACCTCTTCCTCTGTAAAGACACATGCATCAAAGGATTCATTAGTCTTCCTCCCTAACTGAGGTCCTTCTCCTTCATTTTCCTTTGTAAAAACTGAACAGAAGTATTCATTGAGGCAGTCAGCTAGTTCTTTATCCTCTTCCATATACCTTGGCATCTAACACTTGGCATCTGCGCAGTGTGCATTGTTTTACTAACTCTGGTATGTGAATATCTAGCTATAGCAGCCATCTTGTAATGGAGTCTATACTAACAGCAGAAAAGCATATGTGACATAGCAAGGAGGCGTGTTCTCTTCGGTAGGATGGAACCTTCGCTATCTGGAGAAGATAAGGTGGTGTCTGAGAACTGGGAGCTTTCTTAGCTGGTCAAAAGAATGATGTCCACATCTCCATCAGTCCCCCCTTGGACCTCATTCTATCCCTAATACAACCTAGCACATCTGTCCCAATGCTCTGAATCCTCTTCACCAGCTTCCATGACAACCTAGCCTAGTGTATAGACTCCCACGACACTGGACTTAGCATGGGGAAGTCAGATGTCAGTCCCCACGCTCGGTGATCTCCAGGTGGCGTTGTAAGCAGGGGGGGGGGGGCAACAGAACTAGGTGGACTTTGTCTCCCATGCTCATGAAATTCTCTCATGATCATCTCCGGGGTAGCCTCAGCTACGGCTTTAGGCAGAAGCCTCCTAATGCAGGGGATGATACCACAGACAATTACTGCAAGGATCAATAATACAATGGATATAACCATTCCAATTTGTAACAAGGTCTGTTTCAAATTTTTTATCCAGTTTTCAAACCAATTTTCCCATGAGCTATCCACCCCAGAATTCCCTTCAGGGTTCTCCTTCTTTTTAAATTTATTGACTACACGCTGACAACTTGTCCTTAGGCCTCTTTCACACGGGCGTCATGTTTGACACCCGGATAAGAGGTGGGTGCGTTGCTGGAATATGCGGGATTTTTCCGCCCGTGTGCAAACGTTTGTAATGCGTTTTGCACGCGCGTGAGAAAAATCGCCGTTTGGTACCCAGACCTGAACCCGGACTTCATCACTGAAGTCCGGTTTCGGGTAGAGTATTCTGGAGAATTCATTATTTTCCCTTATAACCTGGTTATAAGGGGAAATAATAGCATTCTTAATAAAGAATACTGTGTAAAATGAGGATGAAGGGGTTAAAAATAATAAAATTTAACTTACCTTAGCCACTTGATCGCGTAGTTGGCGATCTGTCTTCTCTTTTCAAGCTTCAGCTAACAGCTAAAGGACCTGTGATGACGTCACATCACATGGTCCAATCACATGGTCCGTCAAAAAAAATTAGATGGCATACATTTGGAGGAGGACCTGTTATTGGTGACCTGCGATGTGGAATCCTTATATACCTCCATCAGACATCAGAATGGGCTGGCGGCGGTTCGTTTCTTTATCTCAACATCCAAATGGAATGGTAGGTTTGGTGACCTGATTGTGGAGCTTTTGGATTTTGTTTAACATCACAATTTTTTTACTTTTAAATGAACAATCTACCTGCAGCTCCAGGGGACAGCTATGGGGGCGGCTTGTGCGCCCTCACATGCTGGCCTTTTCCTGGGGCTGTGGGAGAGACACATTTTTCTGACTGATCCAGTTATGCTCTGTGAACGGGTACAATCCTGGCATCGATTTATTGACGATGTTTTATTCATCTGGCAGGGCACGGCAACGGAACTGGATAAGTTCATGGAGGTCTTGAATGACAATCAACTGAACATCAAATTAACATATAAAGCGGGCAGAGTGAAGATGGACTTTTTAGACTTACAATTGGATGTGGATAACCTATAGAGTAACCTATATCGTAAGGCGACATCAGTCAACAGCTTGTTGTGGGCAGGTTCTGCGCACCCGAAAAAATTAATTTCCAGTATACCAATTGGACAGTTTCTGCGTGCACGCAGAATCTGTTCAAGAGACGTAGATTTTCAAGAACAATCAAAGGACCAAATGGAACGCTTCCGGAATCGTGGATATCAGGAAAGCTGCATTAGACAAGGCTTCAGAAGAGCGGAATGTATGAGACGGGAACAATTGATCTATATTACTACACAATCACATTCAAGGGATAGAAAGGATGGGACCCGTTTCATCACCACTTTCTCCAGTGGTCACCGTGATGTGAGGCGGGTATTGGAGAAATATTGGAATGTATTATACATGGATCCGGTACTCCACCTATGAAGCCTGATACCCCATAATTGAGAGTGAGGGAGTGAATGGGAGGTGTGGCTCGCGATGTCCTTCCATGGTTGGTTGGTGTGTATCACATGTACAGGAGAGTGATGATGACATCAGGAGTAGGATTTATGAATGAAGGCTCTGTGAGTACGCAAGGAAGGAAGCAGGTAGACACACGTTGATGTAAATAAAAGAAAAACGTGGCCATGAAGAAACGTTAGGTATTATTTGTTTTATAATTTTATGTATGTTTTTATACAAAGCTAATTGTTGTGTTACAATGTATATGTGAATGGGGACTCCTGTCCTGGGAGGAGGACGCGAGAAGGGGAGGGTGCTTGAACGGGTACTTAAGTGATTGAAGCAATGATTGAGGTATACGCCCCTGATGAAGCATTTGGAGCGAAACCTGGGTCGGGCATAAGCACCAGATGAGTTTTATGAGATTTATATGCTTTTTATATACCTAAGTTTGTGAGTATAATAAATACTTTTTATGGGAGAATTGTCTACAGGATTTCACTATCGGCGGACGGTTCCTTTGCAGAGGTGACTGAATGATATAACCTATGAGAGGAGCACGAAATAGTGAACACTTGTTTGATATGCCTGCACATTTCTCCACGCTTGTGAGTAGAACCTGTATGGTTGAATGTGAATAGTGACTGAAATACTTCACTATCCGTGTGCTTTTTGGCTATTTCACAGGGCTCCTATTGTTAAGAAGATCTCTGTGAGAACCTATGGTTTACCTATATATACAGATTTGGATGACTCTGGAAGGAAGTGGTTATCGATAGGGTTTGTGCGGTCCATTGGAATATAAGAGAAGTTTAAAGGCAGAAAAGTGGCAAGTGTCAGTGAGGATGTTGAATTCACACCAATGATGATAGTGGGGATCTCAGCGGAAAGAAAATATCCGAGCCAGGAGGTGAAGTGGTTGAAAAAGATGGTGGCAGAGCCAGAAGACTGTAAATGACAGCCACTTAAGGAGATTGGAGGGAAAGTAGATGCAGACAGAGTGCAGATCAAAAGAAGGGAGTGTAATGGAGAGTAGCAGTGCAGTTGGCTGAAGGAGCTTAAAGGGGTTCTGCAGTTTGTTACAACTGATGATTAGAGATGAGCGAACTTTAAAAAAAAGTCCGGTGTTCGGCGTTTGGGTTGTGGTAAGTCGCGCATCCCGTTATGGATTCCACTACCGCGGACTATCGCCGCATATGGAATCCATAAGGGGCAGCTTCCACCAACCCGAACTGTTGAACAGCCGAAGGACCTGGGGTGACGTCACTGTCATGTGATCAGTGCAGGGGGCGTGGCTCAGTACTGGATCACCTCTTATCCAATCCCGTGCTGAGCCACGCCCCCTGCACTGATCACATGACAGTGACGTCACCCCAGGTCCTTCGGCTGTTCAACAGTTCGGGTTGGTGGAAGCTGCCCCTTATGGATTCCATATGCGGCGATAGTCCGCGGTAGTGGAATCCATAACGGGATGCGCGACTTACCACAACCCAAACGCCGAACACCGGACTTTTTTTTAAAGTTCGCTCATCTCTACTGATGATCTATCCTCAGGATAGATCATCAGCATCTGATCAGCCAGGGTCTGACACCCGGGATCCCCGCACCGCGGCCTTCTCACTGTTTACCGCTGCTAGCGCCCATTTAGTGAACAGAGCTTAGCCTCTAGCAGCAGAGGAAAACAGTGAGAAGGCCGCGGCGCTCCTGCAGCGCCGCTGCCTTCTCAAACAGCTGATCGGGGGGGTCCCGGGTGTCAGACCCCAGCCGATCAGATGCTGATGATCTATCCTGAGGATAGATCATCAGTTATAACAAACTGCAGAACCCCTTTAATTTATATTAAGGGGAGAGCACATGAAGCAAGTCAGAGCAGTAGATGGTCACCAGGATTTCACTTCAGGGCAACGCTACATATCGTTAACTTCAATATAATTAACACAGCAAAGTTGTTTTATTCTTATTTCAGACATACCCGAGATGTGGGTCCCACTGCTGGAATCTGCACCTCTCTCTACTACAGGGGGTCACCAGACCTTGTCTCACTGGCCTTCATATCCAAGCTGCAGGATCTGGTTGGGTTTGCAAAAAGCAGCCAAATTCCCTGCACTACCATTGACATAAGGCTCATAGAAGTGAATGTGAGGTAAAGATACAGCGTAATACAGTGGTCCGGACTGTATCTGTAACCAGGCCTCCTCTCAGCCTGTGGATATGTCATAACTGTAAATAAATTACAATATCATTGAAAAGTTTATGTACTTCAGTAATTCAATTCAAAAAGTGAACCTGATATTCTATAATTTCATTATACACAGGGGGATCTATTTCAAGTGTTTATTTCTTTTAATGTTGATGATTACAGCCAAAACTCAGGATCTCAGAAAATATTATGAAAAAGTTCAAGATTGTAGACTCCTGGTGTCCCACTGTACTCAGCTAATCTACACATGGGTTTCCTAAGCATTGAAACGGTCTCTCCGTCTGGTTCAGTAGGCTACACAATCATGGGGACGACTGCTGACTTCACAGTTGTCCTGAAGACAGTCATTAACACCCTCCACAAGGAGGAGGGTAAGTCACAAAAGGGCATTGCTAAAGAAGCTGTTGGCAGAGTGTTTTATTCAAGCATATTAATTAAAAGTTGAGTGGAAGGAAAAAGTGTGACAGAAAAAGACACAAAAGGAACGGGGATAACTGCAGGCTTGAAAGGATTGTCAAGAAAAGGCCATTCAAAAATTTGTGGGAGATTTACAAGGAGTGGCGATGGGGTCAGTGCTTCAAGAGTCACATTCCTTGTGTCAAGCCACCCAGACCCAGAGACATCAGAAGCATCTTACCTGGGCTAAGAAGAAACTGGACTAGACTGTTGCTCAGTTGTCCAAAGTCTTGTTTTTATTTGGAAATCAAGGTCCCAGTTCCAGTTTCCAGTTTGAAGTTTCCACAGTCAGTGATGGTTTGGGAGCCATGTCATCTGCTGGTGTTGGTCCACTGAGTTTATACCAAGTCCAAAGTCAGTGCTTCCCTCTGCTAGCAAGCTTTCTAAGGATGCTCATTTCATTTTCCAGCACCTGTCCACATTGCCAAAATACCAATACCTGGTTTATTACCCACAGTATCACTGTGCTTGATTGGAGAGCAAACTTGCCTGACCCAAACCACATAGAGACTCTATATGGTATTATCAAGAAGAAGATTAGAGACACCAGAACCAACAATGCAGATGATAACACCTCAACACGGTCACAGTTTGATCACCTTCATGCCATGCAGCATTAATGGAGTCATTTAGTTGTATTACTACCTATACCAGGGGTTTGGTGTTATATTGAGAAAAACGAATAAAATGTTTGGGAAAAAAATTAGAAAAATGTGCGTTAAAAATTTAAAAAATGCATGAAGTACATTCTATACTCAACAACCTACTGGCCAGTACTTATCTGAGACATCCAAGATACTAATAATTCGGCATCTGCCTCCATTCAGGTTCTGCAGGTAATAAAGAAGCAGTGAGGCTACATACAGAGGAGAAGAACAGAAAAATAACAGTGGTGTGAACTCAGTCTAAGTAACATGGAAATATAGTTCTTTTTTACTCTTATAGCAATTCAACATTATAGCTTCTCTCTTATGTGACTTTTCTTACATTTAACAATAGATTTTGTGTAAAACATTTCCCACATTCTGAACATGAATACGGTTTCTCTTCCTTTGAATTCTCTTGTGTGCAACAAGATTTGATTTATTTATAAAAAATTTCCCGCATTCTCAACATGAATATGGCTTCTCTCCTGTGTGAATTCTCTAATCTTGAGCAAGATGAGCTTTACATGTAAAGAATTTTCCACATTCTGAACACGAGGAGGACAATTTTTCCCTTGTGCGACTTGTCTGATGTGTAACAATATCTGATTTTTGTCTAACACATTTCCCGCATTCTGAATATAAATATGGCTTCTCTCCTGTGTGAATTCTCTCATGTGTAGCGAGATCTGATTTATATATAAAACATTTCCCACATTCTGAACAGGAGTATAACTTCTCCTCTTTTTGAATACTTCTGTGTGTAGACAGACCTGAACCTTTTGTGAACTCTTTACCTCCTTTGTAGCCCACAGCCTGCCGGTAGGTAGCCAGCAAGCCCACAGCCTGCCAGCGGGTTGCCAGCAAGCCCACAGCCAGCCAGCAGAAGCCAGCAAGCCCACAGCCTGCCAGCAGGTAGTCAGCAAGCCCACAGCCTGCCAGCAGGTAGTCAGCAAGCCCACAGCCTACCAGCGGGTAGCCAGCAAGCCCACAGCCTGCCAGCGGGTAGCCAGCAAGCCCACAGCCTGCCAGCGGTAGCGTCCAGCAAGCCACACCCTGCCAGTCACCAACCAGAATTAAGGTAAGAGGAGCTAACTTGGCCTAGGTATAAGAGAGCTATGTTGTGTTGTTATTTTGTGAATACGAACCTTAGTGTTGGAAAGACCCCTTCCAGGACCCATTAGACTCCATTGTAGTCTCTAATGTGACCTGGAGGGGACTCTTTCTAACACACTCTCTAAAGGGCACTGAGATGTCCTCAGCCAGAAAGACCGCCCTCAATGGCCCATTAGAAAGAGTCCCCTCCATTGTAGTCTCTAATGGGGCCTGGAGGGTATTCTTTCTAACACATTCTCTGGAGGCCTTGATTTATTTTGCCCGGGGGCCCTGAGGGTTCTCAGTCCGCCCCTGTTTGGAAAGATTTCAGGCTGACAACTTATAAGCTTCTTCAAGCTCATGAGTTAAATCATTTTGAGTATTGCGTACCTTCTCTTTTCCTCGTTGGCATGACTCGTCCTCCTCATGGATCTCATGGTTGAAAACCAGTGATGATTCTTCTATGTTTCATGTACCTTCTTTAGAACTGAAAGGGTAAACAGAGTGGATATTGAATAACCCCTCAGGTGTTTAGGAAAAATGTTGTCCACTTCTGTCAAGTATTCATGAGGAATAAGTCCAATGACATCATTTTGGAATCCAAAAGTGTAATACTGTAAGCTACCTGGGGGTCAGGGGGGACCAGGGCATGCTGGGTGTTGTGGTGCAGTGCGTCACCCACCTCAGAGGTATGCTATTGATGGAATTACGGATCCCTTCCGTCCTCTGATCAAGATGGTGGTGTCAGTGTTTAGCAGCTGTAGTGAAGTTCCTCTGTTAGTGGGAATAACTGAGTCCCAGACGGTTCAGGTAAATTGTCAATGTCTTTACTTAACGGTTGCAATTGTTCCACAACATCAGGCAGATCTGTCTGCCGGCCACACACTTCAACAGGGTACAATCACCTTTTTGTCACAGCAGACCTTTCCAGTAAGCCTTACACCAACGGTCCATCAATGCAGGACATGGATAATATATCTCTTGATCCCTGCGCCCTTCCTGTGTTTCTCCTCACTCCGGCTCTGCTCTCTCTGATCCAGTGATTCTTTCCTTCCCTGTTCTGTTCCTTAGTTTCTCAGCCCGGCCTAAGGGTATTATTCCACTTGGCCCTAGGAACTGGCGTCCTACTATCTCCCGGCTGTTTCCTCAAACTGCACACCCTTTCCCAGGCCGTAGGCCCAGGTTTCCCTGTCTTCACCAGGCTCAGGGGCCTGAACTCCACTGCTCCTCCCCTCACTAAGCCTTTTATACCTATACTAGGGGTCCCTCTAGTGGCCAACTCTCCTCACTACACCCCTACCGGCTTTCAGTGATCAAGAGACATTATAATTGACAATTTTCATTTATATATAACAATTTAACAATAACAGTTAAATAGTATGTTCCTTCTCGTACACTTTCCTAAGAAATGGACGCTCCCTCTTTAACCCTCCCATAAATAGCTAGTCATCAATTACACCTCTTACATTACCCCGAATTTGGGTGACCACGTGTCCCGGATCGCCCGGGACAGTCCCGCATTTGGAGGGACTGTCCCGGGTCCCGGTCACCCTCATTCCGGGACAATGCAGTGTCCCGGAATTATCACTGAGCCGCCAGTACGGCCTGAGCACAGCCGCACAGGGCAGGGGAGAGAGAGGTGTGTCTCTTCCCCTTCCTCTGATAGGCTGTGCAGGGCCGGCCGGCAGCCTATCAGAGGCCAGCGGACCGGCGCAGGCGGCGCGATTACGTCATCGCGCCGCCTGACTCAAGCCTGGACTGAGCCGCTGCCGTACAGTCAGCAGTGCTGGAGGCAGGACGGGACACAGCCTGATCGTGATTCGCTGCAGCCAAGGACTTAGGACAGGAGGTAAGTATAAGTCAAGTGTTTTTTTTTTGTTTGTTTTTTGTTGTCATTTGTCAATAACTGTGGCTGGCTACTGGGCCTGGGGGCTGGGGCACATGATGGGGGGGGCACTTATTGGGCCTGGGTTACATGATGGGGGGGGGGGTAATATGGTATGGCAAATAATGGCATTGGCTACTTGGACTGTGGACAATGGAATGGAGTGGACTCTGCCACTTATTGGGCCTGGGGTAGATGATGGGGGGCTAATTATGGTATGGCTACTTGGACAATGGAGTGTGGACACTGTGTGTGGCACATTATAGGGGGGGGGGGCCTATGCTACGGCTACTACTGGCAGTTAGTGTCAGTCTGGCAATTAAGGAGGGGCCTATGGCTACTGGCACATGATGGGGGGGGGGGGCTCTGTTACTTATTGTTACTTATTGTTTTTCGCCCCAGGGCCCCATTTCACCTAGAACCGGCCGTGGTGACAGTCTCTTATTTATACTATGCGATCGCCGGCCGAGTAGCGGGACCGCGACCGTATGATGATCTTGTGAAAGTGTCCCTGAATGGCAGTTAGGAAATGTGGTCACCCTACCCCGAATACATAGCCAGACCAATTATTGTGATAACAAGAGCCCTGACTACAGACCAGGACTAGAGATGAGCGAACTTTAAAAAAAAGTTCGGTGTTCGGGTTGTGGTAAGTCGCGCATCCTGTTATGGATTCCACTATAGCGGTATATGGCATCCATAAGGGGCGGCTGCCAACAACCCGAACTGTTGAACAGCCGAAGGACCTGGGGTGACGTCACTGTCATGTGGCTCAGCACGGGATCAAATCCAGCCCCCTGCACTGATCACATGACAGTGACGTCACGCCAGGTCCTTCGGCTGTGCAACAGTTCGGGTTGGTGGCAGCCGCCCCTTATGGATTCTATATGCCGCTATAGTGGAATCCATAACGGGATGCGCGACTTACCACAACCCGAACACCGAACACCAGACTTTTTTTTAAAGTTCGCTCATCTCTAACCAGGACCTGCCCAGTATCTGCTGCACTGCCAGAGCTGAAGGACCTGGGGTGCTGTCACCATCATGTGATCATTGCAGGGGGCGGAGCTCAGCAAAAGCATGGATCACATGACAGTGACATCATCCCTGGTGCTTCCCCACCTCTTCTCTCCACTGCAGAGCTCCAACCCCTGCATTGATCACATGACTGTAAGGTCTCCCCCCCAAATCCTTCAAACCTCTTCTCCTCTCCACTGCTGAGCCCCGCCCCCTGCGCTGATCACATGACGGTGAGGTCACCCCAGGTCCTTCACCACCTCTTCTACTCTCCACTGCTGAGCCCTGCGTCCTGCACTGATCACATGACGATGACGTCACCCCAGGTCCTTCAGCTCTGGCAGTGCAGCAGATACTGGGCAGGTCCTGGTCGGTAGTCAGGACTCGTTCTCTCTGGTATCAGCCATTCCTCCAGCCTGCAGGTAAGATGAGCTGTGAGGAGACAGTGTGGTGGAGAGCTCAGACATGTCACCTCTGGAGATTCTCCTCCATTACACACAAGGAATCCTTCTCCGCTCCTCAGCTTAGTATGATGGAGGGAGGAGTAGTGGGTATAGTGGGGGTTGTCATCATTCGCTGGCCCCTGACTGTCCTGGTGAGGGGCCCCTGCCTCCAGGAGGAGAATGAATGGAGCGGGGCCCGGCCTGAGCTCAGCTCTCTCCAGTCTCTTCTCTAGGAGTTCTGGACACAGCTGAGCACAGCCCAGAGGTGGGACCTGCATCTATCAGACACTTATCTCCTGTGGGGCCACCAGAGATCTCCATGTTGGGGCCCCTGGAATCCATGTGGTGGGGGCCCCTCCAGGCTCAGGCAGTGCGGTTCTGGAGGTGACATCTGGTCTTGTCCCCTGGATGATTTCCTCTCCTCTTCTCATAAAGGCGCCTGCAGTACTAGAAGCCTCCAGCTCCTCCAGTTCTCTCCTCTTCTCCTGAATGACCCCCGAGGATGGACGGGAAGGAGATCAGCAGAAGAATATTAGACCTCACCTTGGAGATCATCTCCCTGCTGAGCGGAGAGGTAAACTTCTCTAGATTTCTCTCCTCTGTATTGTATTCTGTAACAAGTCAGACATCGGGAAGGAGAATCCATCATAGGAAGTGATAGGAAGAGTCCAGGGTCCTGGAGAACGGCCCCAGACCTTCCAAGTGACGGAGAACCTGAAGATCAGCCCCCAGTATGGTGAGTGATGTGTCATGTGACCAGTGACCAATAGTCATGTAGGAGCCATGAGGAGGTAAGTAGGCACGTTGTACCAGGAGGAGAGGCCGGAGGAGAGCACATGGCCCCTGAAGGGTTTATTCCTAAGTGTCTCTCTCCATCCACAGGAGTACACAATAGTGAAGAAGACATCGGGGGACTGTGTGACTCCCATCATCCATCTCCAGGAGTCAGGAGGGCGGAGCAGGACCCCTCCCCCATCACAGAGCCTCCCCTCACCCCCTGATACATGAGCAGAAGATCCTAGAGCTCACCCACAAGATGATGGAGCTGCTGACTGGAGAGGTGACACTGCTGGGAATGCTGGGAAATTCTCCAGTAACAGCACTGGAGGGTCTGGGTGATGACGGTGTCATTGTGTTGTCAGGTTCCTGTAAGGTGTCAGGACGTCACTGTCTATTTCTCCATGGAGGAGTGGGAGTATATAGAAGGACACGAGGATCTGTACAAGGAGGCCATGATGGAGGAGCACCAGCCTCTTATATCACAGGGTAAGAGCCGTCATGTGCAGTGTATACACGTGTGTGCAGTGACATGTAATGGAGGAGCACCAGCCTCTTATATCACAGGGTAAGAGCCGTCATGTGCAGTGTATACACGTGTGTGCAGTGACATGTAATGGAGGAGCACCAGCCTCTTATATCACAAGGTAAGAGCCGTCATGTGCAGTGTATACACGTGTGTGCAGTGACATGTAATGGAGGAGCACCAGCCTCTTATATCACAAGGTAAGAGCCGTCATGTGCAGTGTATACACGTGTGTGCAGTGACATGTAATGGAGGAGCACCAGCCTCTTATATCACAGGGTAAGAGCCGTCATGTGCAGTGTATACACGTGTGTGCAGTGACATGTAATGGAGGAGCACCAGCCTCTTATATCACAGGGTAAGAGCCGTCATGTGCAGTGTATACACGTGTGTGCAGTGACATGTAATGGAGGAGCACCAGCCTCTTATATCACAGGGTAAGAGCCGTCATGTGCAGTGTATACACGTGTGTGCAGTGACATGTAATGGAGGAGCACCAGCCTCTTATATCACAGGGTAAGAGCCGTCATGTGCAGTGTATACACGTGTGTGCAGTGACATGTAATGGAGGAGCACCAGCCTCTTATATCACAGGGTAAGAGCCGTCATGTGCAGTGTATACACGTGTGTGCAGTGACATGTAATGGAGGAGCACCAGCCTCTTATATCACAGGGTAAGAGCCGTCATGTGCAGTGTATACACGTGTGTGCAGTGACATGTAATGGAGGAGCACCAGCCTCTTATATCACAGGGTAAGAGCCGTCATGTGCAGTGTATACACGTGTGTGCAGTGACATGTAATGGAGGAGCACCAGCCTCTTATATCACAAGGTAAGAGCCGTCATGTGCAGTGTATACACGTGTGTGCAGTGACATGTAATGGAGGAGCACCAGCCTCTTATATCACAGGGTAAGAGCCGTCATGTGCAGTGTATACACGTGTGTGCAGTGACATGTAATGGAGGAGCACCAGCCTCTTATATCACAAGGTAAGAGCCGTCATGTGCAGTGTATACACGTGTGTGCAGTGACATGTAATGGAGGAGCACCAGCCTCTTATATCACAGGGTAAGAGCCGTCATGTGCAGTGTATACACGTGTGTGCAGTGACATGTAATGGAGGAGCACCAGCCTCTTATATCACAGGGTAAGAGCCGTCATGTGCAGTGTATACACGTGTGTGCAGTGACATGTAATGGAGGAGCACCAGCCTCTTATATCACAGGGTAAGAGCCGTCATGTGCAGTGTATACACGTGTGTGCAGTGACATGTAATGGAGGAGCACCAGCCTCTTATATCACAAGGTAAGAGCCGTCATGTGCAGTGTATACACGTGTGTGCAGTGACATGTAATGGAGGAGCACCAGCCTCTTATATCACAGGGTAAGAGCCGTCATGTGCAGTGTATACACGTGTGTGCAGTGACATGTAATGGAGGAGCACCAGCCTCTTATATCACAAGGTAAGAGCCGTCATGTGCAGTGTATACACGTGTGTGCAGTGACATGTAATGGAGGAGCACCAGCCTCTTATATCACAAGGTAAGAGCCGTCATGTGCAGTGTATACACGTGTGTGCAGTGACATGTAATGGAGGAGCACCAGCCTCTTATATCACAGGGTAAGAGCCGTCATGTGCAGTGTATACACGTGTGTGCAGTGACATGTAATGGAGGAGCACCAGCCTCTTATATCACAGGGTAAGAGCCGTCATGTGCAGTGTATACACGTGTGTGCAGTGACATGTAATGGAGGAGCACCAGCCTCTTATATCACAGGGTAAGAGCCGTCATGTGCAGTGTATACACGTGTGTGCAGTGACATGTAATGGAGGAGCACCAGCCTCTTATATCACAGGGTAAGAGCCGTCATGTGCAGTGTATACACGTGTGTGCAGTGACATGTAATGGAGGAGCACCAGCCTCTTATATCACAGGGTAAGAGCCGTCATGTGCAGTGTATACACGTGTGTGCAGTGACATGTAATGGAGGAGCACCAGCCTCTTATATCACAGGGTAAGAGCCGTCATGTGCAGTGTATACACGTGTGTGCAGTGACATGTAATGGAGGAGCACCAGCCTCTTATATCACAGGGTAAGAGCCGTCATGTGCAGTGTATACACGTGTGTGCAGTGACATGTAATGGAGGCCATGTATGCAGTCACTGCTTGTGTCTCCACAGATGGATCCAGGAGGAGAAATCCCCCGAGAGATGTCCCCGTCCTCTGTATTCCCAGGACTGTCCAGAGGAGAAGCCCCAGAGAACCCTCAGGTAGATGGAGCTGAGCCCTATACACATCTATATAGGGGGGTCCTGCAGTCATAGAGGGGTCATAGATGGTGGGGGTCTCTTCTGTGGATCTGTTAGATTTCCCACCCGTCTGCTGTATTGTCCTGAATTGTTACAGATGACAAATCAGGGGGAAGATGTGACTGATATTAAAGTGGAGGATGAAGAGGAGCGGATGATGGGCGATCCCCCGTGTAAGAGTGAGGTGGAGGAGGGCGTTCCAGGAGATGTCACCACAGGTATGGGATCATGAATGGGGAAAATGACCTCAGATTCTGTCCTTGGTGCCTTCAGGGCAGGAGGAGAATCTGATCTCCGGCTGCTGCTCTATGATTGGAGATGTCCCCGTCACATCATGGAGGGTTCCCCTTATCCAGCTGACGGCGATCTCTGATCAGATTCTTCTCTGATCCCGGCTGTTCCTGCAGGACATGGCGGTCAGTCACATCCACACACCCACTGGGGATTATGAGGGCACAGCTTTTGTGTCTGCGCTATCATGATGGATACATGTACGCCATTGTGCAGGAATTACATACCGCCAGTGACCTGAATGCAGTTTTGTAGTAAAAGGTTTGTGATTGGACGTAGTAAACTACAATGTAACAGTGAGTGACACAGAATGTAATGTCCGGTGCACTAGTCTGTGATGGATGGGATTTTTGTAATCACATTTTCAAAATTTTTTGTTTTAAAAACAAATGCCCAGTTGGAGACAGTCTGCAGCAAAAATATATGCAGAAACTTCTGTAAAAAAATGTGTAGTTGGACAATGTCCAGTACATGGCTCCTGCACTCCAGAAAAAAAAAAATTGCACGTTGTCCTGATGAAGGGGACAGTCCGTCCCAGAAACGCGTAGACCAGCAAATGTATGTTTTAACCAATAAAGAAGTAAAACTCGGTGAGCTCTCCTGTGGATTACTGATGACGCCGGCAGCGCCGTAAAAGGGTCCATTTTTCTTCCTTCACACAAATTGCACACCAGAAAAAAGGCCTAGTACAGCAGAGCAAGCACTGGATTGCCCATGGCTGGCGGCAGCGAAGCAGCACTCAGAACCCTATAAGACCCTTTTACTGTCACAGCTAAAACCTCTCTCTATGAATGAATGAAATGAATCCATCTGAGCAAATCTCTAAATGATTCCCTATCAGACCCTGAACTCGCTGTATTGCTTGTGTGTCTAAAGATAATTTTCTTTTTACGAGTTGCTGAGAGGTCCGGCCTCATCAATGTCCAAGCTCAGAATAATTTCCTTGTTTGTGACCATAGTACCTATGACCTGTCCATATCGTTCTTCCTGATTGGCTAAGGCTGACTGCAAGGCATTATGGGAGAGCCCCCAGGGCAGGGACTCTGCGAGGGTCTTTTGATCCTCTGTATTAATCACCCCTGCGCTGCTGTGCTCACTATGATGGATGCCATTTTGAGCAATTTTATGAATCAAATTTCTTAGTGTAATGGACCCAACAAGGTGCTGGAGACCTTTATTACAGGTTCTGATTGATGACATCACTCTGTCTATTCCACTGCATCCTACAGATGTCTATAAACCTGAGATCTGGGGACTGTGTGGCCATTAGGCTATACAGACCGCACTGTCATGTCCGTGAGTTCAGCCTGAGACCTGTGCTTTACAGAACGTCATGACATATCATCTGTGGCCATGGTTATATTGTTGATAACAATGTTAAAGAGGATCTCTCACTAGATTTCACAATACAAACTGCTTGTAGTATTAAACAGATCTCTCAGACCTGATGAGGCCGGTGTACTTGTTTTGAGATTCCATGTCAGAATGCTAATATTAAAGTGAGAAAGTAAGATGGCTCATAAGTCCTATATTCACAAGCTGTACTCAGTCTCTTCCCACTGTTGCTCCTGATATCTCACACATGCGCAGTGCAGGCTGCAGTCCTCATAGCTGTGTAGTAAAGAAAAGCAGCAGATGCAATTTGAAGCTGTAATTTTACACCGAATCTCCTGCTGGAAGACGGGCACATTCTCACTAAAGAGCCAGGGGGTCTGAATCTTGTACTGAGCATTGTGAGATTTCAGCAGCAGCAGACGAGGAGGTACACTTAACCCTGGGTTCAGACCTGAGTGTTCTAAAAACGTGCGTTTTACGCGCATATTTCAGCGCGTTTTTGCAAATAGGAAACGCACGTTCGTACGCGCGTTCTTGTGATTGACTACTGTGGTGTCACCACAAAACGCGCGACAAACGCCCCAAAAAAAGCTCAAGTACTTGTTTATGCGTCGGGCGTTTTACAGCGCGTTCAAACGTGCTGTAAAACGCTCAGGTGAGAACCAGGGCCATAGGAAAGCATTGGTTTTCATGTGTTGAGCATTTTACAGCGCGTTTGAACGCGCTGTAAAACGCTCAGGTGAGAACCAGGGCCATAGGAAAGCATTGGTTTTCATGTGTTGAGCATTTTACAGCGCGTTTGAACGCGCTGTAAAACGCTCAGGTGAGAACCAGGGCCATAGGAAAGCATTGGTTTTCATGTGTTGAGCATTTTACAGCGCGTTTGAACGCGCTGTAAAACGCTCAGTTGTGAACTTAGGGTAAAAGAGCTTGTGAATTAAGCTTTAGGCGGGTATTATGACATGGATTCTTCTAGTGAGGACATCAGCATCATCAGGTCTAATCTTTAGAATCATTACAGTTTGTGTTGAGGTACGTGGTGATGGATGCTTGTCTGTCATATATGTGTTGACAGAGTGCGAGGCTGGTGTCCAGACATGGGCTGTTCAAATTCAGAGTTTTAGTAAATCTTGACTTACTGTATATAATAAAAGTTGTGATCAGGTGTAAACCAAAAGCTTGGACTCTATCAGGACATCAAAAAATGTTATAGAGGGCTTTATAAGATTGGAATAACAAATGCAGTTTTTGGGGCATTTTTTTTTTTTAGCCACAATGAGTGGAATGAATGGATTTTACTGCTCCTTTCTGCTGGATCCACTTCCAGCCTAACAGGAACTTTATAAGTGTGTCTGCTTAACAGTTTGGTAAAATAAAAACCTAAAATTTTAATTTTTATATTAACAGAAATTCCCAGTAAGAATTCTGAGGAAAACTTCACATTTTTACGAAATTATAAAGTACAAAATGAAGATATCATGCAGCGCTCTGCAGGAGAAAACCGTAATGTACTTCCAGGGCTTCACATTACAGAAATATCACACAATGAGGAACCTTTTCCAGAACAATCGCACGTTGTTATCACAGGTATAGATCAGAAAGGGGGTAAAAGACTTCAGTGTGGTAAACAGTTCACAGAAAGCTTGGACCTTTCTATGCCAAGAACAACTCACACAAAAGAGAAGCCATATTCCTGTTCAGAATGTGGGAAGCGTTTCACATATGAATCACATTTTATTATTCATGAGCGAATTCACACAGGAGAGAAACCATATCCATGTTCAGTCTGTGGGAAATGTTTTACACAGAAATCAGATCTTGTTAAACACGAGAGACGTCACACAGGAGAGAAGCTGTTTTCATGTTCAGAATGTGGAAAGTGTTTTATACAAAAATCAGATCTTGTTAACCATGAGAGAATTCACACAGGAGAGAAGCCATATTCATGTTCAGAATGTGAGAAATGTTTTACACAGAAGTCAAGTCTTGTTATACACAAGAGAAGTCACACAGGAAAGAAACCATATTCATGTTCAGAATGTGAGAAATGTTTTACACAAAAATCAGCTCTTTTTAAACATCAGAGATTTCACACAGGAGACAAACCATATTCATGTTCAGAATGTGGAAAGTGTTTTACACAAAAATCAGATCTTGTTAACCACGAGAGAACTCACACAGGAGAGAAGCCATTTTCTTGTTCAGAATGTGGGAAATGTTTCACACACAGATCAAATCTTGTTACACATCGGAGATTTCACACAGGAGAGAAACCATATTCTTGTTCAGAATGTGGGAAATGTTTTACTCAAAAATTAGATCTTGTTAAACACCAGAGACTACACACAGGAGACAAACCATATTCATGTATACAATGTGGAAAATATTTTACAGAAAAATCAGATCTTGTTAAACATCAGAGATTTCACACAGGAGAGAAGCCATATTCATGTTCAGAATGTGGAAAATGCTTTACACAAAAATCAGATCTTGTTAAACATCAGAGAAGTCATACAGGAGAGAAGCCATATTCATGTTCAGAATGTGGGAAATGTTTTACAGAGAAATCAAATCTTGTTAAACATCAGAGATTTCACACAGGAGACAAACCATATTCGTGTTCAGAATGTGGGAAACGTTTTACACTGAAATCATATCTTATTACACATGAGAGACGTCACACAGGAGAAAAGCCATATTCATGTTCAGAATGTGGGAAATGTTTTACACAGAAATCACATCTTGTTACACACGAGAGAAGTCACACAGGAGAGAAGCCTTATTCATGTTCAGAATGTGGGAAATGTTTTACAAATAAATCACATATTGTTACTCATGAGAGAATTCACACAGGAGACACCACATATTCATGTACAAAATGTGGAAAATGTTTCACACAAAAATCTGGTCTCATTAACCATGAGAAAAGTCACACAGGAGAGAAACCATTTTCACATATTTTAACATATCATCAAGTTATTGATGGACCTTAAACAGCCAATAAGAATATTTTTATTTTTGGTTGGAATTATTCTGGATCTCCCAGATGACCAAATTAATATTTCTCTGGTGTAAACTGTGATTGAGATCCACAGAGGAAAAGTATTGTGGAAATAAGGAAGAAAAGAGCTTTGATTACTTCCATATCGGTGAAGATGAATTGTCCCCATGAACCTTGCTTCTTATCACTGTATTCACACCTCCACCCACACTGTGGGAGAGTACAGAGTGACATGGGGAGAAGTAACGATGCTCAATGGAATTGTTTTAACCGTATTAAAATGGACTCTACAGGCTTTTTGGGAGATCAATCCTTTCTTCTGTCTGTGAAGGTTCTCATTTATCCAGGTCATGGTATATCTGTAAAGAATAAATCAAGGCAACTTGACTTGCTGTAGATTTCTTGAAAACATTTCACTTGTTCTTTCAACGAGCTTTCTCAATTCTGAGTGACTTGTACAAGAATTCTCTGGGAATAAACATGTAACTGAATCAACATCTGGTAATTATTAGTGTTGAGCGAACAGTTCGAGCATAGTTCAAAAAAGTTCGGGTTCGGGTTCGTTGTTCGGCGATTACTTCCCGCTTTCTGAAGGGCTGCACAGCAGCCAATCAGCTAGCGTTTTACTTCTTGCCCTAAGAGCCCATCACAGCCATGCCTACTAATGGCATTGCTGTGATTGGCCAAGTGCAGCATGTGACCCAGCCTCTATTTAAGCTGGAGTCACGTAGCGCCGCACGTCACACTGCTCTGATTAGTGTAGGGAGAGGACGCAGCTTCTGTGAGGGCAAGATTTGGCAGGGAAAAGTCAGCAACAGCACCTAATGAACTGATCGATCTACAGCTGAGAATCATTGAACTTCTGCTAGTTACTTGCTCGCTGGTTTTTAGGCTACACAGAGCGTTTTTCTGTCACTTATTTTCTGGGGTGATCGGCGGCCATTTTGTGAATTGTGGCGCACCAGAACAAGCTGCCACCAAGTCCATCAATCCATCAATACTAGTTTTTTTTTTTGCTATATCCTACATCAGGGGCTTGGCTGTGCTAATTGTCACCCCTAGAAACTCAGGATAGCAATTTCTATATTTTATTAAGGGGTTAAATACAATTGCCCAAATACCAATCCCCTAAATCTGGTGTTCCAGCTTTGGCTAGCCAAGTATAATACTGTCTTCTGTCTGGCAAAGGATAGATTATTTTCTGTGGTGAAATTCAATTGCCAAAATAGCAATACCATAAATCAGTGGTTTGAGCTGTGGCTGGCCAAGTTTCATAGTGTCCTGCAAAGGATATATTTTGTTCTGGGGTGAAATTCAATTGCCAAAATAGCAATACCCTGAATCTGGTGTCCCAGCTGTTGCAGGCCAAGTTTCATAGTGTCCGCAAAAACATATATTTTGTTCTGGGGTGAAATTCAATTGCCAAAATAGCAATACCATAAATCAGTGGTTTCAGCTGTGGCTGGCCAAGTTTCATAGTGTCTGCCAAAACATATATTTTGTTGTGGGGTGAAATTCAATTGCCAAAATAGCAATACCCTGAATCTGGTGTCCCAGCTGTTGCAGGCCAAGTTTCATAGTGTCCGTAAAAACATATATTTTGTTGTGGGGTGAAATTCAATTGCCAAAATAGCAATACCATAAATCAGTGGTTTGAGCTGTGGCTGGCCAAGTTTCATAGTGTCCTGCAAAGGATATATTTTGTTTTGGGGTGAAATTCAATTGCCAAAATAGCAATACCCTGAATCTGGTATCCCAGCTGTTGCAGGCCAAGTTTCATAGTGTCCGCCAAAACATATATTTTGTTATGGGGTGAAATTCAATTGCCAAAATAGCAATACCCTGAATCTGGTGTCCCAGCTGTTGCAGGCCAAGTTTTATAGTCTCCGCAAAAACATATATTTTGTTGTGGGGTGAAATTCAATTGCCAAAATAGCAATACCCTGAATCTGGTGTCCCAGCTGTTGCAGGCCAAGTGTAAATCTGTCCATAAAAGGATACCTTTCATCCAGGGCCTAAATACTAGCCCTAAAAGAGATATTCCCCTAAATCAGTGGTTACTGCTGTGCCTGGATTAGTGTAATACGCTACATAAATAAATAGGCAGATAGTGTTAGGTGCCTGTAAAAAAAGGCCTGAATTTGAAATCAATACATTGGGCCAAATATTTTTTTTCTTATTGTGGTGCTTGGTAAACGGTAACAAAGAGGAAAACCTCTAATAAGGGACGCGGACGCGGTCGTGGTGGTGTTAGTGAACCCTCTGGTGCTGGGAGAGGACGTGGCCATTCTGCCACAGCCACACGTCCTAGTGAACCAACTACCTCAGGTTCCAGTACCCGCCAGAATTTACAGCGATATTTGGTGGGGCCCAATGCAGTTTTAAGGATGGTAAGGCCTGAGCAGGTACAGGCGCTAGTCAATTAGGTGGCCGACAGTGGATCCAGCACGTTCACAACATTATCTCCCACCCAGGCTTCTGCAGAAAGCGCACAGGTGGCACCTGAAAACCAAGCCCATCAGTCTGTCACATCACCCCCATGCATATCAGGGAAACTGTCTGAGCCTCAAGTTATGCAGCAGTCTCTTATGCTGTTTGAAGACTCTGCTGGCAGGGTTTCCCAAGGAAATCCACCTAGCCCTTCCCCAGCGGTGGAAGACATAGAATGCACTGATGCACAACCACTGATGTTTCCTGATGATGAGGACATGGGAATACCATCTCATCGCAGTCCGCACGTCTCTGATGATGACGAAACACAGGTGCCAACTGCTGCGTCTTTCTGCAGTGTGCAGACCGAAAAGGAGGTCAGGGAGGAAGACTGTGTGGAAGACGATGCAGGGGACGATGAGGTTCTAGACCCCACATGGAATGAAGGTCGTGCCACAGACTTTCATAGTTCAGAGGAAGAGGCAGTGGTGAGACCGAGCCAACAGCGTAGCAAAAGAGGGAGCAGGGGGCAAAAGCAGACCAGCCGCCGCCAAGAGAGTTCGCCTGCTACTGGCCACCGCCACCAGGAACCGAGCACCCCAAAGGCAGCTTCAAGGGGTTCCCTGGCATGGCACTTCTTTAAACAATGTGCTGACGACAAGACCCGAGTGGTTTGCACGCTGTGCCATCAGATCCTGAAGCGAGGCATTAACGTTCTGAACCTTAGCACAACCTGCATGACCATGCATCTACATGCAAAGCATGAACTGCAGTGGAGTAAACACCTTAAAAGCAAGGAACTCACTCAGGCTCCCCCTGCTCCCTCTTCTGCTGCTGCCTCGGCCTCTTCCTCCGCCTCGGGAGGAACGTTGGCACCTGCCGCCCACCAAACAGAGGATGTGCCACCGACACCACCACCTGCGTCACCAAGCATCTCCGCCATGTCACACGGCAGCGTTCAGCTCTCCATTTCACAAACCTTGGAGAGAAAGCGTAAATTCCCACCTAGCCACCCTCGAGCCCTAGGCCTGAATGCAAGCATTTCTAAACTACTGGCCTTTGAAATGCTGTCATTCAGGCTGGTGGACACAGACAGCTTCAAACGGCTGATGTCCATGACTGTCGCACAGTATGTTGTTCCCAGCCGCCACTACTTCTCCAAGACAGCCGTGCCTTCCCTGCACAACCAAGTATCCGATAAAATCAAGTGTGCACTGCGCAACGCCATCTGTGGCAAGGTCCACCTAACCACAGATACGTGGACCAGTAAGCACGGCCAGGGACGCTATATCTCCCTAACTGCAGACTGGGTAAATGTAGTGGCGACTGGGCCACAGGCGGAGAGTTCCTTGGCGCACGTCCTTCCGCCGACAAGGATCGCAGGGCATCATTCTTTGCCTCCTGTAGCCTCCTCCTCCTACTCGGCTTCCTCCTCCTCTGCTTCCACCAGCTCATCCAGTCAGCCACACACCTTCACCACTAACTTCAGCACAGCCCGGGGTAAACGTCAGCAGGCCATTCTGAAACTCATATGTTTGGGGGACAGGCCCCACACCGCGCAGGAGTTGTGGCGGGGTATTGAACAACAGACCGACCAGTGGTTGCTGCCGGTCGGCCTCAAGCCCGGCCTGGTGGTGTGCGATAATGGGCAAAATCTCGTCGCAGCTCTGGGACTAGCCGGTTTGACGCACATGCCTTGCCTGGCGCATGTGCTGAATTTGGTGGTGCAGAAGTTCATTCACAACTACCCCGACATGTCAGAGCTGCTGCATAAAGTGAGGGCCGTCTGTGCGCGCTTCCGGCGTTCACATCCTGCCGCTGCTCGCCTGTCTGCGCTACAGCGGAACTTCGGCCTTCCCGCTCACCGCCTAATATGCGACGTGCCCACCAGGTGGAACTCCACCTTGCACATGCTGGAGAGACTGTGCGAGCAGCAGCAGGCCATAGTGGAGTTTCAGCTGCAGCACGCACGCGTCAGTCGCACTGCGGAACAGCACCACTTCACCACCAATGATTGGGCCTCCATGCGAGACCTGTGTGCCCTGTTGCGCTGTTTCGAGTACTCCACCAACATGGCCAGTGGCGATGACACCGTTATCAGCGTTACAATACCACTTCTATGTCTCCTTGAGAAAACGCTTAGGGCGATGATGGAAGAGGAGGTGGGCCAGGAGGAGGAGGATGAGGGGTCATTTTTACCACTTTCAGGCCAGTCTGTTAGAAGTGGCTCAGAGGGAGGTTTTTTGCAACAGCAGAGGCCAGGTACAAATGTGGCCAGCCAGGGCCCACTACTGGAGGAGGAGGATGAGGATGAAGCAGGTTCACAGCGGGGTGGCACCCGACACAGCCCAGGCCCATCACTGGTGCGTGGCTGGGGGGATACGGAGGACGATGATGATACGCCTCCCACAGAGGGCAGCTTGTCCTTACCTCTGGGGAGCCTGGCACACATGAGCGACTACATGCTGCAGTGCCTGCGCAACGATAGCAGAGTTGCCCACATTTTAACGTGTGCGGACTACTGGGTTGCCACCCTGCTGGATCCCCGGTACAAAGACAATGTGCCCACCTTACTTCCTGCACTGGAGCGTGATAGGAAGATGCGCGAGTACAAGCGCACGCTGGTAGAGGTGCTCCTGAGAGCATTCCCAAATGTCACAGGGGAACAGGTGGAAGACCAAGGCAAAGGCAGAGGAGGAGCAAGAGGTCGCCAACGCAGCTGTGTCACGGCCAGCTCCTCTGAGGGCAGGGTTAGCATGGCAGAAATGTGGAAAAGTTTTGTCTCCACACCACAGCTAACTGCACCACCACCTGATACAGAACGTGTTAGCAGGAGGCAGCATTTCACTAACATGGTTGAACAGTACGTTTGCACACCCCTCCACGTACTGACTGATGGTTCGGCCCCATTCAACTTCTGGGTCTCCAAATTGTCCACGTGGCCAGAGTTAGCATTTTATGCCTTGGAGGTGCTGGTCTGCCCGGCGGCCAGCGTTTTGTCTGAACGTGTATTCAGCACGGCAGGGGGCGTCATTACTGACAAACGCAGGTGCCTGTCCACAGCCAACGTGGACAAGCTGACGTTCATAAAAATGAACCAAGCATGGATCCCACAGGACCTGTGCCTCCCTTGTGCAGAATAGACATTTATAACTGCCTCCCCCTCAACCATGTATTCTTGTACTCCGGGGCACTTCTTTATTGAATCCTCATTTTTTTAACTTTACCATGATCTTGAGGTGCAACCCAAAGTTGAATAAACCTCTTCTCTGTCTGGGTGGTGGGGCCGAAATAAATTAAAGTGGCCTTCTCCGGTGGTGGGTGATATGACGCATGATTCCTTGCTGTGGGACCTCTCTCCTCGGTCTGGGTGCTGGGCCGAAATAACTGAAAGTGGCCTTCTCCGGTGGTGGGTGATATGACGCATGATTCCTTGCTGTGGGACCTCTCTCCTCGGTCTGGGTGCTGGGCCGAAATAACTGAAAGTGGCCTTCTCCGGTGGTGGGTGATATGACGGATGATTCCTTGCTGTGGGACCTCTCTCCTCTGTCGGAGTGCTGGGGCCGAAATAACTGAAAGTGGCCTTCTCCAGTGGTGGGTGAAATGACGCATGATCCCTTGCTGTGGGACCTCTCTCCTCGGTCTGGGTGCCTTGCCTAAATAACTGAAAGTGGCCTTCTCCAGTGGTGGGTGAAATGACGCATGATTCCTTGCTGTGGGATCTCTCTCCTCTGTCTGGGTGCTGGGCCGAAATAACTGAAAGTGGCCTTCTCCGGTGGTGGGTGATATGACGCATGATTCCTTGCTGTGGGACCTCTCTCCTCGGTCTGGGTGCCTGGCCTAAATAACTGAAAGTGGCCTTCTCCAGTGGTGGGTGATATGACGCATGATTCCTTGCTGTGGGACCTCTCTCCTCGGTCTGGGTGCTGGGCAGAAATAACTGAAAGTGGCCTTCTCCGGTGGTGGGTGATATGACGCATGATTCCTTGCTGTGGGACCTCTCTCCTCGGTCTGGGTGCCTGGCCTAAATAACTGAAAGTGGCCTTCTCCAGTGGTGGGTGATATGACGGATGATTCCTTGCTGTGGGACCTCTCTCCTCTGTCGGGTGCTGGGGCCGAAATAACTGAAAGTGGCCTTCTCCAGTGGTGGTTGATATGACGCATGATTCCTTGCTGTGGGACCTCTCTCCTCTGTCTGGGTGCTGGGCCGAAATAACTGAAAGTGGCCTTCTCCAGTGGTGGGTGATATGACGCATGGTTCCTTGCTGTGGGACCTCTCTCCTCTGTCTGGGTGCTGGGCCGAAATAACTGAAAGTGGCCTTCTCCGGTGGTGGGTGATATGACGCATGATTCCTTGCTGTGGGACCTCTCTCCTCTGTCTGGGTGCTGGGGCCGAAATAACTGAAAGTGGCCTTCTCCAGTGTTGGGTGATATGATGCATGATTCCTTGCAGTGGGACCTCTCTCCAATTGATATTGGTTAAATTTTATTTATTTTAGTTTAATTCATTTCCCTATCCACATTTGTTTGCAGGGGATTTACCTACATTTTGCTGCCTTTGGCAGCCCTCTAGCCCGTTCCTGGACTATTTTACAGCCTTTTTAGTGCCTAAAAGTTCGGGTCCCCATTGACTTCAATGGGGTTCGGGTTCGGGATAAAGTTCGGGTCGAGTTCGGATCCCGAACCCGAACATTTTCGGGACCACCCGAACTTCCAGGTGTTCGCTCATCTCTAGTAATTAGGTCATAATACCCAGCATGGGGTCAAGGGTGTTGATTCCATAGTCCTAATTGGAGTCAGTAGGTGATAATGACCTCCCAAAAAAGGTGTCAAGACAGCATTGTAAGTGGCAGACTGTCATGCCTTTTCTGTCAAGTATATAAACATTTATACATTTATTATTGTTATAACGTGTATTCATGGCCTATAAGAAGCCGTGTTGAACTTATATTCACCCTCCTGTATGAACCTTCATTGTGTAAAAGGAAAAAATATGGGTTCAAGGAAAGGTCCTTCCTGGCAGATGTGGGCCTATCTAAGGGAGTGATTTTACCTCATCACTAGGCTATGAGCCGACATGAGGTTCTTACTGGCTCTCGTCTGTCATCTCTTTATAATGAGATTTATTAATGAGACAAACATATGATGTCTGTTTGTTCATATAGTGGATTGTATTTAGTTTTGACACAAGTTAATCGATAGATCACATATGTGTTGTTTTATGTTTCACATATTGGTTTTATTTTGTTACATGTTATAATCTTATATTAACGTATATATATCCTGTGTGTGTATCACCAGAAGCGTGTGATCCTGAGGTATGTGGGGAAGCATGCTCAGTGGGATTTCTCTTAATAAGAAGTTGCTGATGAGAAAGTTGTGTTATTTTCATATAGGTGGTGGATATTTACCACTTAACATGAAGTCACATTATATAAATGTAACTCCTAAAAGCTTCACATTTATAGGTTACACAACATTGCCGCCTAGGTATCGGCAGGTAACACTACATGTTCACCACAAAGCATTTTGGGTAATGTATGATCTCACAGTACCATTACCATATGTGCACACCCTCTGGTTTGGTTGGAAGACCGTTATCTAAAGGGGTGTATGCTTCTGATAAGTCTGTGAATATTAATCATAGACGGGATGAGAGAGGGATTCCAAGAGAAAGAAAAAAAAGACTACAAACAAAAGATTAAATAGACACGTGGATTTGATCCTGGATCACGGGGAACCCTCTGGAGAGCTGACCGTCCATCCGGAGCCCTACTCACCTTTTGACCCTTGGTAACGTATATCTTGTTTATTGCTTGTGGTATTGATAAGTTACTAGGCCCGATATATAGTCAAGGGTCCCCAATTGTGGATCTGTAATTTATAAGGCTCCTGATCAAGTCTGATCATTCTCTTAGCAAAGATGCATATTGCTAATTGAGCATCAGACATTGGTACCTAGTCCTTGGGAACTTTGTTATTCCCTAGCCTGATACCGAGCTGGTAAAATTATAGTGCCGCCATATACCTCAATTGGTTAGAAGGTGATAGAAAGGGGTACTTTTCTTTAATTTGGATTGTTGCATATCATTGCATTGATTGGCGATATTCAGTATTGATTGAAGGTAGTGGTATTATATTGCATTATCTATCATCGTATAGGTTGTATCATCGATTTTGTATCTAGCACTTATGTATAATAAACTCACATATATTTTTGCATAGATGATGGTACCTTGTTTTCCTTGGTTCTCGCAAACGAGCTGAGAGGTTATTATGTCGCCCTCTCCTCGGTAGGATCAATAACTTTGGTATTTTTCCTTTGATCCTTTCTTTTGTTTTTCTTTGTATATAAAGCATTTTGCGCTTTATATCTGCGACAAGACAATAGATGTCTAACCCCCCGCCTCTATTCAAGCTTGGCTTCTCCATTTTTACGTAGATGGGCTCCTTCACACCTCGTTTGTACCAATCGGCCTACTTATCCAAAACACGTACTTGACTGTCTTCAAAGGTGTGACCTGTTTCGTTTTAGATGTAAGTACACGGCTGAATCTTGGCCAGAGGTTTTGGCTCTTCTATACTGTGCCATACGCTGATATAGTTGTTGTTTTGTTTCACCGATATACAGTTCTGCACATTCCTCATTGCACCGGACTGCGTACACAATGTTGTCCATCTTGTGTTTAGGCATTCGGTCTTTTGGGTGAACCAGTTTTTGTCTGAGTGTGTTGCTGGGTTTAAAGCAGACAGGGATGTGATGTTTATTAAAGATCCCTTTGAGTTTCTCAGACACCCCAGCTACATATGGGATAACCATATTTTTGCGTTTGCTTCTCGTCCTCACTGGTATTCTTGGTGTTCTTTCTTCTCCTTCCTTCTGTTTTGACAAAGGCCCAATCTTGATACCCACAAGTTTTAAGTGCCCCTCTGAGGTGTTTGAATTCCTTCGCCTTGGACTTGTGCTGGTGGGGATTTTCTCTGCCCGTTGGTGTAGTCTGGATGACTCCCAGTTTGTGGTCTAGAGGATGGTGGGAATCAAATAGCAGGTACTGGTCTGTGTGTGTTGGTTTTCAATAGACCTCTATTCCCAGCTTCCTTCCCTCTTCCACTGTTATCAGAAAGTCCAGAGACGCCAATTTGTTGTTCTGCATACCTTCCCGCGTGAACTTGATGTTATGATCCACTGAGTTGATGTAACATAGTATATAAGACCGAAAAAAGACATTTGTCCATCCAATTCGGCCTGTTTCCTACAAGTTGATCCAGAGGAAGGCAAAAAAACCTGGTCGGTGAAAGCCTGTAACTCTTGTTCATGAATTTTAACCCAAGTGTCATCCACATATCTGAACCAATGACTCGGTGTAATTCCCTTGAAAGTGGTCAGGGCTTTCCTTTCTACTTCCTCCATATACAAGTTCGCCACAATAGGTGAGACTGGCGATCCCATAGCACAGCCATGTTTTTGCTTGTAGAACTTGTCCTTATACTTGAAGTAGGTGGTACTCAGACAAAGGTCCAGTAAGGCACACACTTGATCTGGGCTAACTTCTGTTCTGCATGCCTAAACACAAGATGGACAACATTGTGTACGCAGTCCAGTTCAATGAGGAATGCGCAGAACTGTATATCGGTGAAACAAAACAACTACATCAGCGTATGGCACAGCATAGAAGAGCCAAAACCTCTGGTCAAGATTCAGCCGTCTACTTACATCTAAAAGAAACAGGTCACACCTTTGAAGACAGTCAAGTACGTGTTTTGAAAAAGGAGGCCGATTGGTACAAATGAGGTGTGAAGGAGGCCATCTACGTAAAAATGGAGAAGCCAAGCTTGAATAGAGGCAGGGGGGTTAGACATCTATTGTCTGCCACTTACAATGCTGTCTTGACACCTTATTTGGGAGGTCATTATCTATGGAATCAACACCTTTGACCCCATGCTGGGTATAATGACCTAATTACCAGATGTTGATTAAGTTACATATTTATTCCCAGAGAATTCTTGTACAAGTCACTCAGAATTGAGAAAGCTCGTTGGAAGAACGAGTGAAATGTTTTCAAGAAATCTACAGCAAGTCCAGTTGCCTTGATTTATTCTTTACAGATAATCCTTTCTTCTGTCCTGTGGAAGATGTTTTAGTTAGCACTTGTCCACTCGTTGTGCTGCCAATGCTGCAGGCTCTTCCTCTTATGTCCTGACCAGATGTGTTCCTTTCTATTCCTGTTCTGCTACATAATATTAAATGCAAGTGAAAAGGAAAGGAACATATCCAGTCAGGATCCTCAGTCTATGGGTGTCACAGCCTCGGTGTTGTGCGCGTGACACGTTTGCCGTGCATGCCAGTTGCCAGTGGCAACGTGTGGTTTTTGCCTTGTATGTACTTTGCTCCTCTTCTCCTGGTTCCTCCCCTCTCTGGTGGTTGAGGGGTTAACTTCCTGGCTGGTTGTGGCCACTAGGGTTTTATTACCTGTGTCTCCCTTACTGGAGTTGGTTGTACTTCAGCTGTGGTTGGTTCTGGAGCTCTGCTCCAGTCCTGGGCATTTCCAGCTGACCAGTCCTTGAGGGTCTCCTAGTGGGACATGGATGTCTCCAGCGATGTCTTCCTTATGTATCTTCCATGTTCCTCTACCTTACCTGTGTTTATGGTTGGTTTGGGTTTATGTTCTGGGTGTGGTATACGTCTTGTTGTTTCATGTCTGGTCAGTTGGTGTGTTTTGTCTGGCATGATTGCAAGGAATTTCCCGGTGTGTTGTGCCTGCGGAAGTGGGCTTGATGGTTTCCCGGAGGGGTGAACCAGAAGTCAAATCAGTGTGCTGGTTCCTATGTGTGTCAGTACGTACATAGTGTTCAGATGTCAGTACGTTTGCATGGGTTCCAGTTCACCTTAGTTTGGGCTTCTGTTGTTCCGTCCAGCAGCTATGGCAGGTAAGTTACCATACTTTTCGGGTTCTTGGTTCAGTGGTTTTCCCCGCCACTGGATACTTACCTGCCATTCCACTTGGCTTATCTTTCCCGTTTTTGTTGCTAGGCCTGTGGAAGACTCTGGTTCATCCGTGGTTGGGATGAACTGGTCGTCTCTCATTCCTGACCATATTTCAGGGACCGATAGGCTCTGTAGGGCCCAGGTTTGTGAGAATGAGCCCCCCTACCATTGAGGGCAGCTCATACAATTAGGAGGTCAGGGATTGGTTTTAGGGATGTTTCATTTGTTTCCTGCTCCCTTATACCTGATTCAAGGCCTAGTATCTGCCGACATTGTACGGTGGGGTTTTTTCCTCCACTCCCCATCGTGACAGTGGGAGTGCAGCGGAGTCTGCTTTTCAATGAGCAGGTACATACTAAACAGTCTTCAATGGCACAGAAGAAAAGACAAGTTTTCTAAAAAACAAAACAAGGGAACCCCTATAAAGATAAAAGGAAATTTTATGTTTGCGCCAAGACATGTAGATGAATTATTATTATTTTGTATGTCTGACATAAGTACTGACCGGTAGATCGCCCGCTCATTTATCCTCTGTTTGTTGAAGATCGAATACATGTAATACAATTTCTTCTTTTTAACAACACATTTTATTAGATTTTCTCAAAACCAATGCCAACCCCGGGTGTAAGAAGTAATAAGAGTATAAGAAAAGTATGTATAATATAGAACTGCACAAGAGCAACACAGTTATACAGCTATATGGTCACCATATAATCCAACTATTTATCTCTGGGGGATTCACAGTTTTCATTTCAGGTTGTACAATTAGATTCAAAATTGATGCTGACGGCTTCCAGGAAACATCTGATAAATCCTGTATAGGAAAACAGGGCTCGACAAATCCCAGATCGCCATGGCGACCATGAATTTGGTCCTGGCTCCTGGGTATTTGTCAGCCCGTTTTCAAAGGTGCCCGGGTGCAGGGCCGGCGAGTCCTATAGGCGGACTCGGACCTGCAGCCACCCGAACGCTCTAAATAGAGCCTCAGGCGGCTGCATCACTGCCCGGACTGGCGCGTCCATGAGGGCGCACCGCTCACTGGAGCCCCCTGCTCTCTCCTCCAGACCCCTCTGCCCTCCCTTCCAGACCCTGTAATCCTTGTAAGGGTTTCTACATGTCATGGCGGCCGCCAGGGGCGATCACTTGGACACTGGCAGCGTCTGACGTATCATATAACCTATTGAAGATGGGAAGCACTATGGAAGCCCTATATACTGGCACATTATGGGGGCACTTTGGAGAAGAGGGGAAGGAGCACTATGGGGGCATCTACTGGGTGCCCTGTGTACTGGCATGCATCATTGGGGGCTCTATGGAGAAGTGGGGGGGAGCACTATGGGGGCATCTACTGGGGGCTTTATGACGCGGCTCCGCCTGGCTCCTAACTTTTTTAGCTGGCTCCTAGATTCCAAGGAAATTTTTCAAGCCCTGTAGGAAGATGTATAGTTTCCTGACCAAACGCTGGTGCTGGTCTTTAATCTGGAGCACTGTGTATGTACAGTGCAGGATAAAAGTTTCTGCTCCTACAATTTAGCCAAGAGCAGGCGCTGTCTTTGCCTGTCACTGACAGCCGAAGACCAGGAGGAGGAGACAGAATTGGTTTATTACCGCTTCTGCCTTCTCCTGTCCTTGCTGCATAGCGCTTAATGAGTGCAGTTTCACATCTACTGCAGCAATTCTCTGAATCCGGCACTGCCCAATGCAACCAGAATGCCCGCTGGCGCCATCAATATAGTGGGGTCCGGCAGATATGCAGAGAATTGGCCGGACACAAACAGCTGCACACTGCGGTATCTGTCCGGCCGATTCCGGTCTTTCTCTGCCAGGTCACCCTTTCAAAGATGGAACCCTCCTGCAATATGGGGCCACTTTTAGTTTCCGGGCGGCCCTGGTTCCAGACCTTGTCTAGACCTTTCAGGACCTTGCAGTGATTCAGAACAGCCACTCTTCTGCCAACAAATTAGCATTTTTGATTATAGCTTCAAGTCCGTTTATATCAAGGAAATAAGCTGATATTAACTTGGGATCATTAGGAAGTTTTCCGCCTTTATTTAGCAATTTTATGTAAGCCACCTTCAGGAATCCGGCATCGAACCTGTGCGTAAAATATTGTAATAGCTCAACAGAGGAGGAGTAATCTGTTCTAACAGCATTTTATAAATTCCCACTGTGTAGCCACCAGGGACAGCGGATTTCTTATTGTGTAGGCCTTTAATCGTTGCCTTCAGTTCCTTATTAATATCTTCCACAATATGTCCACCACTCCACCGTCAGAGAAGGAAGAGAGACCTGTAATGTAATGAATTGGTGGATGAGCTAATATAAAGCCTAAAAGTAAAACTTTACTAGTACGCATTAAAATATACGTGGCTTGGGGATGTGACCAGCAGCCAACATGGATGTAATTCTGTGGCGAGACCTACACTGGGACAAATCCTGAGCCCATGTTGGCAATTGTGACCTACTCCTAACTCTCTAAGGCCATTATTATCTACCGGGAATGCTTCCATCCCCTCCTTCCATCACAGCCACATGACCAGCTGGTAAAAATAAATCCATGGGCCTCAAACCTCTATGCATCCACTGCCAGTACTAGCAGGTGAGACTGGAGGAGCCACATTACTGCAGCGGAGAGTACTTGGAGACCGGAACATGGATGGAAGTCAGTTGAAGAGGAATGAGATACCTGAGTGGTGAATTCCCACAGGCTTGGGTCTGCTGTGCTTAATGCACCATTTTCCTGCCACGCAGCCATCTTGTAGGGTTGGTCTGGGATGAAAAGCGGAGTCACCTCCTCCATGCTGTGTGTCTCTGCTGCTCTGTCTTCCTGCAGCCAGACACCATTGTCACTACCTCTTCCAGATATCTGTCTGCATGCCTAATAGGCTACAACCAGAGGAGAGGAAATCATCCAGGGAACAAGACCAAATGTCACCTCCAGAACCGCACTCCCTGAGCCTGGAGGGGCCCCCACCACATGGATTCCAGGGGCCCCAACATGGAGATCTCTGGTGGCTCCACAGGAGATAAGTGTCTGATAGATGCAGGTCCCACCTCTGGGCTGTGCTCAGCTGTGTCCAGAACTCCTAGAGAAGAGACTGGAGAGAGCTGAGCTCAAGGCGGGCCCCACTCCATTCATTCCCTTACTCCCTAACCAGCAGCACAGATGGGGTATTCCACCCACCAATGATGGAATTTTATATAATAATAGATTAAATAAGCGTGACACCACACCCACACTGATCACATGACAGTGAGGTCACCCCAGGTCCTTCACCACCTCTTCTCCTCAGCTGAGCCCCGCCCCTGCACTGGTCACATGATAGTGACATCACCCCAGGTCCTTCACCACCTCTTCTCCTCTCCACTGCTGAGCCCCGCCCCTGCACTGATCACATGACAGTGACGTCACCCCAGGTCCTTCAGCTCTGGCAGTGCAGCAGATACTGGGCAGGTCCTGGTCGGTAGTCAGGGCTCTTGTTCTCTCTGGTATCAGCCATTCCTCCAGCCTGCAGGTAAGATGAGCTGTGAGGAGACAGTGTGGTGGAGAGCTCAGACATGTCACCTCTGGAGATTCTCCTCCATTACACACAAGGAGTCCTTCTCCGCTCCTCAGCTTAGTATGATGGGGGAGTAGTGGGGATAGTGGGGTTGTCATCATTCGCTGGCCCCTGACTGTCCTGGTGAGGGGCCCCTGCCTCCAGGAGGAGAATGAATGGAGCGGGGCCCGGCCTGAGCTCAGCTCTCTCCAGTCTCTTCTCTAGGAGTTCTGGACACAGCTGAGCACAGCCCAGAGGTGGGACCTGCATCTATCAGACACTTATCTCCTGTGGAGCCACCAGAGATCTCCATGTTGGGGCCCCTGGAATCCATGTGGTGGGGGCCCCTCCAGGCTCAGGACGTGCGGTTCTGGAGGTGACATCTGGTCTTGTCCCCTGGATGATTTCCTCTCCTCTTCTCATAAAGGCGCCTGCAGCACTAGAAGCCTCCAGCTCCTCCAGTTCTCTCCTCTTCTCCTGAATGACCCCGAGGATGGACGGGAAGGAGATCAGCAGAAGAATATTAGACCTCACCTTGGAGATCATCTCCTGCTGAGCGGAGAGGTAAACTTCTCTAGATTTCTCTCCTCTGTATTGTATTCTGTAACAAGTCAGACATCGGGAAGGAGAATCCATCATAGGAAGTGATAGGAAGAGTCCAGGGTCCTGGAGAACGGCCCCAGACCTTCCAAGTGACGGAGAACCTGAAGATCAGCCCCCAGTATGGTGAGTGATGTGTCATGTGACCAGTGACCAATAGTCATGTAGGAGCCATGAGGAGGTAAGTAGGCACGTTGTACCAGGAGGAGAGGCCGGAGGAGAGCACATGGCCCCTGAAGGGTTTATTCCCTAAGTGTCTCTCTCCATCCACAGGAGTACACAATAGTGAAGAAGACATCGGGGACTGTGTGACTCCCATCATCCATCTCCAGGAGTCAGGAGGGCGGAGCAGGACCCCTCCCCATCACAGAGCCTCCCCTCACCCCTGATACATGAGCAGAAGATCCTAGAGCTCACCCACAAGATGATGGAGCTGCTGACTGGAGAGGTGACACTGCTGGGAATGCTGGGAAATTCTCCAGTTACAGCACTGGAGGGTCTGGGTGATGACGGTGTCATTGTGTTGTCAGGTTCCTATAAGGTG